>PVJH01007457.1:16202-92966 GCA_004026705.1 Nesogale talazaci | reverse complement strand
TAATTTACAAATTGTCATTATTTTGTCATATACACTGTACCAATATGTCCCTTCATCCACTTCCCTGTTGTCCATATCTCAGGTTTTTGTTTTAATCCATTTACTCTTGGCACGTTTTGCTTCCTAATTAGTGAAATAAAACTTAAAATTTAATGAGACCTTTTACTTCATTTGATTCAACTCTTTCTTTTCCCAATGGTGGGCCTGTGGATCTCAGTGGCTGAGAAGGAAGGAAGGAAGGAAAAACCCTAAAACAGTTGAAACTGACTCAAGAGGAATCACTTCTGACTCAAGAGGAATCCCATGGTTGTCAGAGTAGAACTGTACTCGATAATGGTTTCAAGGGCTACCGTTTTTTGGCAAGGCCTTGTGTTTCCAAGGCACCTCAATGGTCTGAAACATCCAACTTACTTTTAATTAGAAACCTAACCCATTAGCTGTACCCTCCAGGGGTTCCAGTTAGAATTTTCTGATTTATAGTGTAAACACGCTTTCACCCTATTTTCAAGAAGTTCAGTATTGAAATTGAAACTAGTAGAATCTGGAATAAAAATGATATATTTTAAGGATGAACTGCTCCGTAAGTAATAAAGCATGAGAGAACCCAAACCCAAATGATTAGTGGAGAGAAAATAGAGATCAGATCAGAGAAGGCTGTGTCGAAAGTTTTCATTCCCATGCAAGTAGCTATGTAACTAGCACATTCTATACTCTAGTTATTGGGTATATTCTCTGTAAGAGGAATAGTGTATTTCATCTTACACCTTTAGCGAATAATCTGGAAATTACCCCAGATACGACCTAGCCATGGCCATTGAATAGATTCTGGCTCATAACAAATTTGTATATGTCTCAAATGCTACAGCCCTTAATATATGTACACACACACACACACACACATATATACAGACCTAAAAGGATTTGATGAATAGAAGCATATTGTTTAACTCCTACATATTCATAAAACCTAACACAGGATCATATGCCATGTGCATTAGTGGAAAAGGACAAAGCCCTCCTTCCCTTTGTCCTTTTTCAAGAGAATTCTCTGATGGGTCCTCATGTTTGAATTATTGCCTACAGTGGCCAAGAAAACAAGAAATAAGCACAGCAATAATTCAGTGGTGCCCAATGGCAAATAAAATCAAACAAAAGTGGTTATTCACAAGCTAAAAACTGGACTTTTGAGCAGATGTTTATTTTAAATACAGCAACTCCTACTTTTCCTGTTATCTCCAATTATGTGATGCAATATTTTTTACCAGAAGAAGCGCTTTTTAAAAAACAGCCTTTTAGGGAGTGAATAAACAATACTATATTTGGCTAACAGCTGCTTTTGGAAAATGAGATGTCAGCAAAGCTATATGCTGTTTAAAGAAAACTAATTATCCGGCTACCTCTGACTTGGATTCAGAGTAAATAAAGATCTTTCCTACTTATGCTGTAGGATTTAAATATTAGGTATTAGATAATTCATTTCAACTCTCATTTGCTATGTGGAGAAAATGGATCTACAGAAATATTTCTTGCATTTGATCATGTGGCCAAGGCCACGTCAGGTTATCTGGAACTGCTCCAACTTATTGCTCGTTTGCTTATTTACCGGTTTGCTTATTCACTAGTATTGACTGGGTTCAAGACGTGTTTATCCACACATAAAAAACCCAGAGAGGCTCTGCGTTGACCGCTTGGCCAGCCTACCATATCCCCAGGTGAGGAGACTGTTCTGTCGTGCCCCCAGGTTTGACCCACCACAGGGAAGTCATCATGAGCTTTTTTTGACTCCTGGTGAAAAAGAAGGACTTTATTCCGTTGGCCTTTATTATAACTGCACGGCGAGTGGAGCCTGGTCTTTTGCTCTCTGTTCTCTTAGAAAGTCCAATGTGATCACTGATAGATACTCCAGAACCATGGGAAACTGGATCCTACTGTCCCTCAAAAGCTAATAACAATCAACCAACAATGGAAACCCACTGAAGAGCCTCAGAAGGCCGCCAAGTGACCAGATACTGCTTCTGTCTTCCAAAGGTGTTCTGTGGATCCAGGGGAAACACTTCTGTTCCAGCGAGATGATGGAAACCAGTGTCCTGCTACCAGGGTAGCGGAAAGGCTTCTGCCATGGTTTTAGGGCATTACCTACATTTTGGACTTTGAATAGAAAGTTCAAGGCAGTGTAGCAAGTACACATGGTCCAAAATGAAATTCCTTGTTTATTTTTCTTGTTGCAAATTTGAATTTTGCCTCTTGAAATAGTTTTTGATGCCTGAGTGTTTTCCTTGAAATGTGTAAAGATTTATAAATCAGATGGTCATATTAATAAAATACCATTTGTGCAAAAACCAAAGCAACAACAAAAAACCCCAAACCCAGAGAGCCCAGAGCATAGAGTAGGGTAGCATTTGTATACATTTCATTAGGTTAATGACATAGAATATGAAATTGTTGAAGAATGTCTCATGTGGAATTTGAACTAATACAAATATCGCAACTTTGGGGACCTTGTTTCACACTTCATGGTTGACAACCTGGGTGAACTGTCAAGTGGTTTATGCTGTCACCACGTGGCAAGGTGACTGGTAAACACATATCTGGAGCTCTGTTGATGTCCTTGGACTCAGCCTCTGGTTGACCTGAATGAGCACTGCAGTTGCCCGTGGTGATGACTCTGTTCTTGTTCACTCGTTTACAGTTAGCAGTAGTTTTGTACTCTGCAGCAAGCTCACGGTACTAGAGCAGAGACAGGCCTGCACATTCAGCCTTTTAGTTAGCCCCCAACTTCTGAAGTCCATGGCTTAATGGGACACACGTTAACTGGTTCTGAACCTTCCCCATTATCACTTGTAGACTGGACCATTGCTTTTTGCAGCATGCTTTTGGAGTCTGATCACCAGGTCTGTCCTGCTGGTGTCTCATTGCCTGGCAGCTCTGCTGAAACTTGCTTGGCATCATGGAGTGGTGCAGGAGACCAGGTCTGTTTGGTATGAGTATCCAGGGAAAGGTTGAGCATGAGGAGGCTACACCTTGGGTGCAATGGCTGGGAATCAGACCAGGCCTCCTGCAAGGAAGGCCTATGATTGAACTACAGATGTTTCAGAGAGTAGGTGATGGCGGTGGTGTGGGATGCTGTTGAGTCATTTCCCAAGCATGGCACCCCTGTGTACAACAGAATGTTAGGCCTTTGAGGAACTTCAGTGTCATACAAAAAGTCAAACCACGCCCATGATCATATGCGCTCATACACTGGAAAATGTTAACCACTACTCTTGAGAAAATATGTTGTAATAGTTAATAGATTTCTTTTTTTTTCAAAAATTCATTTTATTGGGGGCTCATACAACTCTTATAACAATCATCCATCTATGAGTCAAGTACATTTGTACATTTGTTACCTTCGTCATTCTCAAAACATTTCCTTTCTACTTGAGCCCTTGGTATCAGCTTCTCATTTTTCCTCCTCCCTCCCCTACCACCCCTCCCTCATGAACCCTTGATAAATTATAAATGATTATTTTTTGTGTCTTACACTAACTGATGTTTCCCTTCACCCACTTTTCTGTAGGCCATCCCCTGGGAGAGGGTTATAGGTACATCATTGTGATTGGTTCCCCTTATCTCTCCTCACCTTCTCCTTCCCCTCCTGGGATGGCTACTCTCAGTATTAGTCCTGAGGGGTTTATCTGTCCTAGGTTCCCTGTGTTTCCAGCTCATTTAATATATTTCAAGGAACCATGTCTCTGTTCTTGACCGCTCTTTGCCATAAATGTGATTCTGACTCGTGAAGCAATCAGTTTCAGAGCAGAAGGGACCACGTGGAGACCCCTGCCAGTGCTGAGATGCTTACAATGCCACTGGATCCACAAGACTTCCCACTCACTAGCCTGTGATCTTCCTGCATTCAGCATCATTGTATGTGTTTAGTGAGTGTGAAGAGTACATTATAGATTGGTATTGGACATTTTGGCTAATATCGGACTTATGGATTTGATGTGGATTGGCTTGGGACGTTTTCTCAATATTCAATTGCTCTTGTATATAAAGCTTTTTCTTGAGTTTCCCTGGATTCTTTTCTCTCTGACTGCTTCACAGTAACTTCATGTGGCTTTTGGAGTAAGCCATGTCAGTAAAGTCTTCAAGGAAGTGAACAGAGAGAGTGAGTGTGTGTGTGTCAGAGAGTCTCCCGTCTCCAAGGAAGAAATCCAGGGATTCCCAGAATCCTCATGAGAAGGCCATGCCCACACAGAGGCCTTATTGGCTGTGATTGGATTGACAGGTAAGACTCCACCCCTAAACTCTTAATCCTTAAATGGACAAAAGATTATATAACTACCACAGCAGGATAGAACTGCCTGAGTGAGTTTCCTCACTTTGAAGAGGATAACTCTTTATTGGAGTAGAAAGCCTCATCTTTCTCCCACCAGGAGAGACTAGTTCCTGGAAAATTACATCATGCTTGGTAAAGTAATCTGCAAAAAGGGTTGGCAAAAAAGACGAATCTCTCCAAATAGCTGGACTGACATGGTGGCTGCAACAATAAGCTCAACCCTAGGATCCATTTTAAGGCTGGTGCAGGACTGGGTCATGCTCTGCCCTGTCATATGTAGGGCAGAGAGTCTGCAGGAGTCTGAGTTAAATCCCCAGCACCTAACAGCCTTCTGTGTCTCAAAGGGGGTGCAATGGGTTTTTAGTGCCATTTTCTTATAATCTATCAAATATTAAACTGCCCTAGACAGTGGTTATGAGGCCTCATCCACTTGATGGCAGCAAATTTGGTTTTGGTTTTTGAAATGTCTCCTCATTCGCAGTTGCTTCTTCGCATTTTGAGTTGTACTGCATCAATAAATGAAGGTCCTAAAAGCTTTTTTTCATCCACCCCCTTAAAGTTGACTCTACTTTGAGGAGCCAGCTCTTCTCAATCGTATTTTGATTACTTTCCAACCTGAGGGACACATCTGGCACTAGGTCAGACAATGTTCTGCTGCTATTCATAAAGTTTACAGTGACTAATCCCTCAGAAAGACACAGTCGATCCTTCTCTGTAGTCTCTTCTTAGTCTGGAAATTCTGCTGAAACCTGTTCACCATTGATGCCCCTGCTGATATTTGAAACACCTGTGATTTGTATGATGCTTCGAACATCACAGCAATTTGTAAACTAAACCTACTGCATGGCAAACTGACAGAAGCATGGGGAGTCACAGAGTAAGCTAAGGAAGCCACAGGAAGAAGGGCCAAATGAAAATGCAGGGCCATTTGTTAGAGAATGAATGGAGAAATTCCAGCCAGCAACAGAGCTTCAAATGTTCTAAGTGTGAGACCCTGCACAAATGCACAAGAATCATGTACACAAAGCAGATTCTGCTTCGTTCCTTCAGCCAAAGAAAAGTAAGCATATTGAAAAGGCTTAGTGGAGAAAAGAGATTTTAGAGGTGATTCTTTGGAGAGTTGTCATCCCCTTAGAATGTTCCTGCCAAACCAAGTAACGGGGAACAATTCAGGGGACCCTTTGTAAGGGTGTTTTTGTTTTGTTTTGTTTTGTTTTTGCCATTTTGAGTCACAGAGCACCAGTGCCTGAATGAGGCCCAAGAAAGGTGCAGTAGATAATTGGTGGGCATGGGAGACTGGCTGGAAACACCTTCACAGGAAATCTGCAGGGCTGTGGATACCAGTTCAAGAGTGAAGTAAGGTATAAAGTAGAGCTTTGAAAGGGCTTATTCCATTTCAACCCCCCTGCTGGGAATTTACATTTTCTAGCAAAACACAATGACTCAAATATACATTTTAACAAATCCACAGGTTATTCTTTTGTAGCTTTTGATTCAGTATATCCAATATGAGCTGAAATGAACCAGTTCCAAGACTTGGTGTCACAGGCTGATTGTTTTTTGCTTCTTCAGTAGTTTGGAATCAGAAAAAAAAGGTTGTATGTGCTTATCGAAGAAAATTTGAGCCAAAGCAGGAGGTATATGGTCCTCCTGAATTGGAGATTAAAAAAAAAAAATGACAGGTGAGAACTGTGTCATACTTGTGTTTTCTTGTGGTTTAAAAGTGCTATCCACTCAGTTCTTTGTGCAGTCATTGATGTACTCGTCTTTGCATTCAACAGGTGTAATTAAGGGTTTAGTATCTCTCCTAAGGCACCCTGCTAGCCCTTGTATTAGAGCTTAAATTTTGAGCATCTGGTTTGCAGAAGGTTGTGGATAACAGTGAATGCAAAATCCATTTGCATAGTCCCCCACTGAGTTAAGCCCCCAAAGAATTCCTTCTGACCATTAACCATGGATGCAAACAGAGTGCCTTGGCAAGTAGATGGCCTCTACTCCCCTGACCCGTCCATGAAGAGACACTTGGGGCTTGCTTGGTGGAGACCACTGTACTAGGGTTGCATAGCCATGAACCATGACCTGACTGCCTGATTGGAAGGCCTTAGACCAATCTTGTAAGCTATTCTAACATAGTGCACATGTCCCAGTTATGGTCCCATTCCTGCTTCTGTAGTCCCACCTGAACCTCTGATATGTTGATCTGTCACAATCTTGTTTTGTGACAGTTTCCATTGCTCTCTGATGTACTTTTTAAGTCTGAGAACTTCAGCAGACCCTTGGTGCCTTTATGACTTCATGACAATAGTCTCTCCTTCAGAAGCTATGGTTCTGCCTCTGTCTTTTATTTGGCTTACTTGAGATATAATAAATGTTCTCCTTAAATTATATTTGAGATCTGGGGTCTTTTTTGCACTCTGTAATACCCTAAAAGACCCACCATCTGCTTTCATTGAGTTAATTGCACCTTTTAGTGACTCTATCACGAGGGTAAGTTTTTATAGAAACAGATGGCTTATCTTTCTTCCATGGAATGGATTTGAAGAACCAACCTTGAGCAGTCCAGCACTTTATTCAACAGTGCCATCAGAGGAAGTCTCAGAGGAGGTCAAGTTAAAAGACATGGCTGTTCTTTTTTTAAAAAATCTTTAAAAAATCATTTATTGGGCTGAGCATCGGTGGTGTAGTGGTTGTGTGCGGGACTGCGTCCCACAGGGTTGGTGGTTCAAATCCAGCAGCAGCTCTCTAGGAGCAAGGCTGGGCTTCCTACTCCCATCAGGGCAGTGATGCCCCCCCCCCTCCAAAACAAAACAAAACAAAACAAAATTTATTTATTTATTTAGCATGATTCCTCTTAACTCTATTCCAAATTATTCTTCTGTTACTTGGGTCAGAGTCTTTGAAGGCAGCAGTATTAGATAGTATGAAATCTTCATTTTCAATCTAGACATGATTGGGAAAAATTGCAAAGCTATCTCTTAGCTAAAGTACAAGCCAGCAGTTTTACAAGGTGTGTCCAATATGGAGTATACAGGACAATCTGTCTAGGGCACAAGAAGAGCATTAGGGTTTTTTTTACTATTTTTTTTCCTAACCCTAACCCTAACGAAGAACATTAGTTTTTTAAATATTTCTTTTGAGTATTGTGCTAGGCCAGTTGACTAGAGAAACAAATCCAGAAACACTTATATTTGTATAGACAGAACTTTATATCAAAAAGTAATTGTATATTAAGAAATCAGCCCAGCCCAGTCCATAAGTCTGATATTAGCCCAATACTAGTCGAAAAATTCTTCAAACATGTGCAGTGCATGCAATGATGCAAAATGCAGGGAGATCATAGGCTCATGGGTACAAAGTCTTGTTGATCCAATGGTTCTGGAAACATCTCCATGGGTCTGGCAGGTCTTCAGCAGGTGTATGAGTGGCTAGCTAGCAGGAAGACAAAGACAGGGAGAGAAAGTTCCCAGAATCCTCATGAGAAAGCCATGCACACAAGGAGGCATCATCAGATTGTGACCTGATTGATCTGCTACACTCCACCCCTTAGCTCTTAATACCCTCAAGTTAACGTGAGATTATGTAACTATCACTAGTATATATTTTGTATTACACCTAATATCTTATTATTTTTATATTACACATAAACCCTATATAAATAAAAAAATACACATAATGTGCTGCACACTAGTATTTTATTGTTCAGGGAGCCAATCAAGAATGTAGGGTCCACTGTTCTAAAGCTTTGCTGCCTCCTTTTTCTAGACAGCATATGACACTTTGCTGAAAGACTCTTGGGTAGATTTCCAAAGTCGCTGAATTCAGACTTGGCTTGATGGCTGAGGAGAGACTTTAATAAATTTTTTGTTAAGTAGTAAAATGAGAATAGAATAAGAGTAGGAAAATAAGGTCCTGCTAATTATATCAAATCATTTCTGTAATTCAGACAGATGAAGGATGGTTATCTTCTTAGCTGACTAAGCCATATCCTTTTTGTTAGGACCCTGAGTTTTGAGAACTTACTTTCCTCTCACATTTGGAAAGGACATTTTTTAAAAATGTGTTATTGGTACTCCCTGAGATTACTTTTTATCTACTTTCCCAAGTCAGTGCCATAGTCTGTTACTTCCTTCAGCCCTTGTTTCTTTTGTGGCCAAAGTTGGAGGAACATCAGTTGGGGTCCTAAGTTCATGTATGCCAGCAGAACCTCCACTTGATGACCCTGGAGACCATTCCCTGATGTGTAAGGCCAGTGTTTGAGCATCGAACACTCTTTCACTCTTTGTCTACTTTCTAGCCCAGGAATCCTTTCTGTTGTGCCATAGTTGATTCCTTGAGGTCATTCTAAATTACAGCTAAGGTTTTTCTATTATATATATATATATAATACATTCTATTATATATATATACACACATATATAAATAAATAAAACCAGGAGCTCTTACAGCTTTAATAACAATTGTACAACAGTGCATTCATGATTGTATCGTACACATTTGTACATATGTTGTCATCATCTTTTTCAAAATACATTCTACTTTAGCCTTTGGTATCAGCTCCTATTTTTTCCTCCCTTTCCTCTCCCACCCTCCCACCCTCATGAATCCTTGATAAATTATAAATTATTATCTTTATATTTTACACCATCTGCTGTCTCCCCCCACCCACAATTCTGTTGTTCATCCCCTTGGTAGTGGTGGTGAATTATATGTCAATTATTGTGATTAATTTCCCTTCCCCCATCTACCCCCTATCTTCATTATCTCACTACTCCCATTATTGTCTTGGATTCTGTGTTGACAGCTCTTATGTGTACCAGTATTCATGCTCTGGTCTAGCAGGATTTGTAAGGTAGAACTGGGATCATGATAGTGAGGGGAAAGAAGCATTAAAGAACTAGAGAAATGTTGGGTGTTTTGTTGGTGCTCTACTGTGCCCTGGCTGATTTATCCCTTCCTTGTGACTCTTCTGTTAGAGGTTGTCCCACTGTCTGCAGATGGGCTTTGGGTCTCCACTCTGACCCCACATGTTCACATCGACACAATTATTTGTTTGGGGTCTTCTGATGCCTAATGCCTGATCGTGTCGACACCTCGTGGTTACACAGACTGCAATTCTTCCATGTGGGCTTTGTAGCTTCCCTGGGAGATAGCTGCTTGTTTAACTTCAAACCTTTAAGACCCCAGGCACTATGTCCTTTAATATATAGAGGGGGTGGGTGGGTGGGGAGTCAGACCAGGCTCAATACATGCACTGTATCTCCAGTGCTGTTCCCTGCAATACTGTGAGTCATGAGAGAAGTCTAGTCTCATAGTGGGGACACCCTATGGCCTTTTCTCTGCCTTGGCTGCTCTGAGCAGGAGGATTGCCCTTAGACCATGGTGGGCCAGGATGCCGTCCACTCTCTCTCTCTTCATATCTTTTCATGTCGGTATATCTTTTCATGTCGGTATGTTGCCCTCAAGGCTTGGCGTACCAGCATGAGGTCTGATGCCTCTCTCCCTTTCCTGTGGAGAAAAAACCAATATCTTCCTGGTGGACGGATTAGTGCCCTGTTCCCCAACTATCCATGCTCTCTTTTTACCCCCCTCCCCACTTTTGTAGTTGGCTGTCATATGCATCCCTGGGTTGATTTGACCCCATCAGAGTGCCAGGGTTTCTGGAACTTATGTATGCAGTGACGTTCCCCCAATCTCCCTTGTGCTTTTTAAGCTTACTTCAGTGGGCTCATATTGTACTTGTCCTTTTGTGCTTGGCTTACTTCTCTTGCAGCTAAGGTTTTTCTATTTCTCTTTTTTTCTCAGTTCTCCTCTTGTCCCTACTTCAATGGAATTATCATCGATAATGTTGGCAAAGTATAATTTTTCACTAAAAGAAAAAGCATTTTTCAAAATATACTTAGAGAGAGGGTCAGTAGGAGGTGGTTATTTGCACTACAAAAAGACCTGTAGAAACATTCTATTTTTAACAGCTTAATATTTGATCAGACTTATAATGGTTTCAGTTTTGTTCAAGTGCCCTAGAAACTCTTCAGTAGCAGAGGAAAATGTTACTTGAAGTACCTGTTTCCTCCAGTTTAGACCATTGAAAAATTCTGGTCTGGAATGTTTATATTTTGAGATGGAAAACATCTCCTCAGAGACAGAGATGATTCAGAGAGTCCTGGTTAATATCAAAGTCTGATTTCCGGGTGGAAAGAATGCTGAGCTATCCACTCCCAATGTCTCCTGGTGCAAAGGCAGGCTAGCAACATGGTTGTATAGTATGCCATTCTCATAATTGTTTCTTTTCACCCCAAACAAATGTGGGACTCCTGTCATTGATTTTAAAGTGTAATGACCTATGAATAATATATAATTAATTAGATATAAAAGGCTAAGAGACTCCTGCTTTGTACAAACAGTTAACACTCTCCACTCTTGACTGGATGGTTGGAGGTTCTCATCCACCAAGAGGTGCCATTCGAATAAAGGCCTAGTTGTCTACTTCCTAAAAGAGCAGTCAGTGAAAACTCTTAAGCACACTTGTACTGTGACACACATCGGGTTGCCAAGAGTCTGGATAAAATCAACAGATGTGAGAAAGAGAGCTGAAAATCTATAATGGCTAAAATGCAATGGAAACTTATTTCTTACTCCTATGATGGTATTGAGCAATACTATGCATTGAAATATGTCTCCTGCCAAATGTCTTTTAAATCCTAACTCCTATACTCAGGCTAAGAAGTGCTGGTGGTGTGCTGGGTTGTGCCTTGGGCTGCTAGTCATCAGGTCAGCTGTCCAAAATCACCAGCTGCTCCATGGGAGAAAGGTAAAGCTTTCTACGACTAAGAAGATGCATCGTCTCAGAAACCCACAGCGGCAGCTCTCTGCCGTACGATAGGGCTGCTATGAGTGAGAATGAATTGGATGGCAGTGGGCTTGGGGGCATCCCTATGGTTATACCTCTCTTTAGGAATGGTTCTTTTGTATTGTGCAATTAGGCAATATTAGTGTAAGATGTGTCTTATGTCCATCTTTTCAAAAAGGTAATTATAACAATTTTATTGACATATAATGCACATATTATAACTCATATATAATTCAATGGTTTAAATATATTTAAAAGAGTTGGGCAATCATCACAATCAATTTTAAAACATTTTCTTCAGTCTTGTATTCTTATTATTACTTGCTCCCCATTTCCCTCAAACATCCTTCCATAACCCTAAGACACTCTTAATCTCTCTATAGATTTACTCTCTTGAATTTCACATAAAGAAAGTCTCTACAAAACAAAACCAGAAAAAAACCAATAAAATCCAATAACAACTCAACAAAGCATAGAAAACCCTCTGTTCAAAAAGAAAGCAGAAAATACGAAAAGCTAGAACAAAGTTGAAATGAATCAAAAGGGACAATAATGATTTTAACCAAATTCCTTTTGCAGCGATCTTCTTTCTAGGGCACTCTGGCTGACAACAAGGCTGTTCACATCTCTGTCCAATGGTCAGAGGTGATTCACCAGAGGGGATTAATCCATCGGGAGCCTCTGCAGATAGATTTGAACTGACTTTCATAGCCTTATGCAAATGACGTGTTCAGAATTTAAACTTGCATACAATTCCTTCCCTTTTCCAGTCATTTTCTCACGCAGGTAGGTATGTTTTTTCTGTGTTGACTTACCTGGCATCTCACTTAGAAAGCTGCTGGTTTTAAAACAAACCTTTAAGGTTTCAGATGCTCTTTTTCTGATACCCAGAAAACCATCTGCTTTTTCCTTATTCAACTCAGTGAGTCAATATTTTTAAAGGATATCCATAATTCCAAAAGTTTTGCTGTTAAAGTTTCAGTTTATATATGTCTAGGTTTGTTCCAAACCAAAGATTTTTAAACACACCATTGCCATCAATGAATGGCTGCAGACAAGTTCTTTTTGTAATACACTCATCTTCATCTTTTTAGAATGACTTCACAAAATGATACTTCTTGTGCCATGGAAAAAATGATTTAGGGCTCACTGCAAATACAAAATTTTAACAATTCTCAAGTGTATATTGCCTTAATTATTGAGATTTTGTGATAAGTTTACAAGAAACCTGGCACACATAAAACACTCGCTTTTTGATGGATCAAAAAAAGTTCAGAAGACCTCAAAGAGGAGTCCAGAGAGGGAAGATTACCAAGCTCTACCAATGAAGGCACAGTGGCTGAAGGTCAGAGACTGCTGGAAGAAGACCGTAGTCTCAGTAGTGATGGGATAGTGACTGAAGTTGGGAACTCACAGGGTTCTGCATGTTTAGTTGCGTTTTCCTTTTACCAATTGTATCGGAAGCTCTTATAGACATCATAAACATCCATAATTCTATCACATCAAATAGTATTATACAATTGCCAGCACCATCAGTTTCAAAACATTTTCTTTCTTCTTGAACTTCTTGATATCAGCTCCCCTTTAAATCCTCCCTCCCTCACAGAACCCCTATTTATGTTTTTTCTTTTTCTTGGGCATCACTGCTCTCCGGTGGTGGGAGTAGGAGGCCCAGCCCCACTGCTGGAATTGAACCTCCCTCCCAGTGGGCCGCAGTCCTGCGCACAACCACAATGCCACCGGGGCTCAGCCCCCTATTTATTTTTTTATAATAGTTTTTTAATATAAAAAAAGAGCATCATTTTGATCATTGATTTCACTTGACAAGCTTTTTTGGGGTGAGGTGTTGGGGAATGCCCCCTCTGGACCAACACAGCCTGTTACAAGTTTGACCTGTGTTGATGAGCTAGGTTCGAACCATCACTTCTCTCTGACTGAATTAGCTTGATCATTTTCCATGGACTTAAGGCCCCTTTTTGTTTGGTTTGTTTTTGTTGCTTTTAATTTTTGGCTGAATGTGATAGTTCATATCCTTTGCTGATTGTCCTTGTTGATTTTTAGACATTTATGTACCATGGGAAATTAGTACTCCATTGCCAATAACTTCTTCAGTTTTCTCATTTGTCATATTCACTTTGATTTTTCTGCAGAATTTTCTGGCATTTGTGTTTTGTGCATGATAAATAAAATGATAGTCTCTACTCTGGCATTGCCAAATAATTTTACATTACTTTCAATCTGATTCCAATATTTTATCCTTAAGCTTTTGGAAGATTTGCAACATATCTTGGTATAAGACGTAAGGTATGGAACTAAATTTATTTTCTCTTTAGATGATCATCTAATGCGTTTGAATCCGACAGCTTTTGTTTTAGGTGTACATCTAGATTACCTAAAATTGTTTATTAACAATCTATTTTTCCACTGATTTAAAATTCTATTTTGACACATATTAATCTTTTGTCACATACTCAGCTCCCACATATCTTTGGGTCTACTTTGGAACTTCCTTTCTCATCTGTTGCTCTCTTTGTCTACTTGGCACCATACATCATCACTTTGATGTCTTTAAGTGATTAAAGCATTGTGATTAAACCATTGTGATTTGAATCAATGATTAAATCATTGTGATTTAATTTCTGCCTTAGACAAATATGAAGGGAATGCTCCCCCCAAATCAGAATTGCACTGTATGGAGCCGAGCTTTTGTAGTGCCCATTTCCCCCTGCCCTGCTATGCTCATTCTGAGTTCCTGCACCCAGTGGTGTCTGCTGGGAAGGTTACCTCTGGTCACACTGAATTCTTTCATGAAAGCAGTTTCACTTGATCTCATGCTTTGTGACAGCTGATTTAAAAGAACAGTGAGCAGTTGTGAAATTTTGTTTGCGGTCTGGGAAACTGTTGGGATGTTGAACAAAGCTTGCAAGACAGTGTTATGGGAAAAACTTTAGTTTTCTCATTCAAAAAGGGTGAGATGTTGATTGATGACAAACCTCATTCTGTATATCCATCAGTTTCCTGAAGGGATGAAAATGTTGACTTGTAGTTCACCAGGTCAGACTGTTTATTAATCTTTCTATTTAGAAGTTCTGAAAAGATAGTGAAACTATGCAACAAAAAAGCCCTGTTTTGTAGTAGATGGGGCACTGGTTTTTCTACTATGTCAAAGCACCCGCTCACGTAGTCATCTCTGGGCACCAGATTTTGGCAAAAAATAGAATGCCTCTCTTGCCCTATGTACCTTATTTACTTGTCCTCACTGCATGCGAATTTTTTTTTTGTTTCTGTGAATGCATAGAGATGTGAAAGGACAGTGATTTGATGACATAGAAAGGTGAAGAAAGACAAAAAAAAAATGCGGGAGGTGCCATTAGCCATCCAAACAGATGTGTTTTAAAAATGTTTCCAAGAATGGACTCACAGATTTAGCAAATGTATTAAGTGTAATGGAGAGTACTTGACGGTGACAAGGTTATTTTGAAAAAAAAAATACATAGCTTTAAAAAAATTCTGTTTGTTTTGGGTACTTCTCATATCCTGTTACAATCATTCTTTTTCTGAACTTGAATTTTTTCTTCTTGCTTCATTTTTTTTTCATTTAAATTTTGGAATCCAATAATTTAGCTAAAAGGTCAATACTTTATTACTTGCATTGGTTAGTTTAGAGGAACTGACAGCTTTAGGAATTACCTTTATAATGCAATTTTATGTTACTTGAACATTAGCTAGTGATCCAGGGAATGTCAGACTCTCACAAATCACCTATCAGCTATAACATTACTTATGAACACAAGGGAGTTAGCAGGTAGAGAAAGCTATCAGAAATGTTTCCCCAATACCGCTCTTTCCCATGGAAAACAAATCTCATCTTTTCAAGGAAACATGAGGAACAGGTGAATATATTATCTACCATAATAGTGGAATTCAAGGGACTGTTGACAGATATATTTTAATGGATCTTAAAGGAACATGGTTTTAGGATTATGCAAACTGGGACATTAAAACGTGTGGGGGTTATTTCATCTGCCAACAGAGGCAGTGAGAGGCAGGTTGATATAAAGGATATGAACTTTAGAGTCAGATGGAACTGTATGTAATCCTAATTGTGTCATTCTTCTAGGGGAAAAGACTTCAAATTCAATTGTATTTTATAGAGATTTCCTTATTACATCTGTGTTAGCTATATTTATTGTGCCAACCTGGAGGACAAAGAGATAAATGGCTCTGCAAAGTCTGCTCTCCTCTCTCTTTTTCTCTGGTGATCTGACCAGGTGCTGCTGCTTTAGCTAGTTCTCTGCCCTCAATCTATGAGCTCTACTACCTGTGGGCCAAGTCAAGCTGTGGATTGTGTGGCTAGAGCTTGAGGCTCCTTCGAGACCTGCTTCGTTATGCTGCTGATGCATACATTGTTTGAGCTTGAGGCTGGTGGATCCCGTCATCTTGCATTGCTTGAGTTTGATCCAGGCCTGCTTCACTAAGCTCCTGAGCTCTTGACTGTTGCTGACCCGCCCTGCTGTTTGCTCTCTGTGGACAGATGCTGCATGCCTTGCCCAAGGGAGAACTCCACTGTCTGCTTCCTTGACCTCGGACCCGCAGCCCACTTGAGTTGAAGGACTTCCTGTATATTAACTGTTCCACAGAAGTGAGTTGAACTGTGCCCTCTGTGCTGCTGTGTGGACTAATTAGTTGTTGCATTACTTCTTGCTGTATAAATCCATCCATATATATGCATAAATGTCCTGGTTTTGTTTCTCTAGAGAACCCTACATAATACAAAATCTTAAGCAGGACAAAGATGAGACAACAGCAAATTATCCAGATGAAGGAGACCATTGAAATGAGGTCAACATGGTATTCAAAGGATTCACACAATCATTGTCACACAGTCATGATTGGTGGCAGATCATTTCATCACTGTTGAGTGTAATAAGTGTCTGGGAGAGGACTCTTGTTGGGATATGTACACAAACACAGACTAGAAAAGTTTTGTGGATTGTTTTTGAGGTCCTGCTGCTATCTGGCTATGAGATGGTCTGGGTATGACTGATAACCATGAGACTCCAGTATCCTATTTTCGTTCACCGGAAGCTTAGTCAAGCCCTTTGACTGCAAGACTGCCTCTCCTTTAGCTAAACCTCCAAACCCAAAGAAACCAAACCCACTGCCATCAAGTCAATTCCAACACTGGGTTTTTGAGACTATAAATCTCAGGAGCAGAGAGCCTTGTCTTCCTCCTACAGAGTGACTTGTGAGTTTGAACCACCAACGATGAAGTTAGCAAACCCAAACCTAACCCAGTACTCAACCAGGGCTCCTTTCTGGAACAAGGGGTTTGTTATCTCCTCAGAAACACACTTTACCTGTGGGTAAAGCATCTGCTACATTGCTGGTTAGTGGTCAGAAAGACCTCAAATGGAAATGGAATGTATGTCAAGACTGTGAAATGGAATTAAGACTATAAACCTCAGCCTTCAGCAGATCAAATGATAGAATTTAAGCTCCCTTATATCACCTACTAGTTGTGTGACTTAGGGGCACTTAAGTTCTCCAGTTATCAATTTTCTCACCTTTATAAATACACCATAGAATGTAAAGGATAAGAATTAGCATGTGTCAAGATTCTAGCATAACAGCTGGCATCCTGAACAGGTACTGAACAGTTAGATGCATATTTGGCACCAAAGACAAGTGACTTGTTTTACAAATTCCCTGAAGACATCAGCAAACTTCTACCGAAGGGCTCCCCCGCCCCCCTCTCCAGAGAGATTTATTCCCACTCCTCAGAAATAGAATGGCCCTCTGACTCTGGAGTTCCAACCCTTTTGCTTGTCTGAAATTCACTCAGGTTCTTGGATCTCCCTGCAGTGTCACACACCACACTTGTGTAGTGGATATTTTCACATTTCCAAGTCACCCTGAAGTAGAGAGATTTGATGCATAAAAAAATATAACATTGATCCTTAAAAAAATAAAAATGTAGTGCTTTCCTAATTACCTTATATATGTGTGTATAAACCAAGTTTTTCAGTACATTTTTAATGCAGTTTTTGTGGTAAAATTAGGTGCCTCAGCTGATATTCGGGTCAGCTTATACTTGAAAATATATGATATGACTTTAACTTATACTTATTTAATAAAATAATGGGAAATAGAGTAAAACAAAATGAAAGGTTAGTGATAATAGCACAAAAGATAAAAGACTTATTAATATGAAGAGGCTTCAAAAAAGGTTGTGGAAAGTTGTCATTTTTTTTCTTTTAATTTTTCCACATAATTTTGGATGCCCCTTGTAATTCCTTCTGGGCTTTTTTTCTGTGTCTATATCCCTGTCTCCACGGACAGAGACCAAAATATTGACATTTTTGTGTAGAAATAGATACGTTGTTGTATGCCATCAAGTCAATTCTGACTCAGTAACCCCAGGTGGCAGGAGAAGTGCCCCATTTCATTTTTCTTTTTTTGGCATCACTGCCTTCTGGTGGGAGTAGGAGGCCCAGCCTTGCTCTTGGAGAGCTGCTGCTGGATTTGAACTGCCACTCCAATGGGATGCAGTCCCACACTCAACCACTACGCCAACAGGGCTCAGCCTGTGAACTGCCCCATTTTTTCGGTTGTAATCTTTAAAAAAAAATTTTGGGCACTCACCCATCTGTCATACAATTCAATAGTTCAAACAATCAAGAAGAATTATAATCCATGGTAGTTACCTAATCAGGTGTCGAATTTCAAAGGGGTGGAATCAATCAGGTCACAACTTGATGACCTCATTTGAAAGTACAGCAGAGATAAATAGCTCACTGAAGGCCTCTCTTTTGCTCCTTCATATTCCTGATGATAAGACACATGGAGCTAGTGCTGAGACACTGCCACTGGATCTATAAGACTCCGCCCATTAGCCTGTGATCTTCCCACATTAGGTACCATTGCATGTGTTTCATGAGTCAAGAGGACTTTATAAATTGTTATCAGACATACAGGCTAATATTGGATTTGTGGGCTTGATCTGGACTGGGCTGGGATGTTTTCTTAATATTCAATTGTTCTTGTATATGGAGCTCTTTCTTATACACATGAGTGTCTATGAATTTGTTTCTCTACCAGTCTACCCAGACTGATGTACAATCATTACTACTATCAATTTTAGAACACTTCTACCTTGCACTCATTGCAAGTTGTGTAATATTTTTTATTGTGGCAAAGGTACACACAGCATAGCATTCTCCAACTCAACAACTTCTATATATATAATGCAATACAATTGATTATACTCTTTGTGTTGTACAACCATTATTGATATCCTTTTTCAAATTATTCCACCAGTATTAACATAAACTCAATACCTCCCCTCAGCAAAAACTCTTCTTCCTTCATGTTTTTTTTCTTTTTCTTTTTTTTGTGGGCATCACTGCCCCCTGGTGGGAATAGGAGGGCCAGCCTTGCTCCTGGAAAACTGCTGCTGAGTTTGAACCGCCAACCCTGTGGGCCGTAGTCCTGCACACAATCACACCACTGGGGCTCAGCCCCTCTTTCTTTTAAAAATTTTCTTGATATAATATTCACATATTATACACTTCCATAATTAAATTACTGAAAAAGAGTTGGATATACATCATTACTATCCATTCCAATGTATGTAACCCTTTTATGGGGTTAAAGTCAGCATTTTCCATAAAGCAGGACAGCCTGGAACTATAGAAGAATTTGAGGTAATGGTAAGTCAAATCAAATAAATCAAACATTGTGGAAGAATGAACTTGGTCATTCCTAGCAGCCACATCAACCACTTTGTGCTGCTTTGGTGGTTGGCCACAAGATGTCACTATGGCATCTTTAAACCCAATCATCATGTAGCTGGGGGAAGGGAGAGAACAGGGAAAGGAAGAAAAATCTTACAGTTTCATGCAAAGTGAAATAGTAATTAAAAAAAAAAAATGTTTTCCTGGCAGTCAGCCAGGCTAATGAAAAAAAAAAATTTTTAACCAACACTATGAATTGAAAACGCTTTCAAGAAACAGCTGCACAGTGAAACTATTAACTCCAAAGAAGTCCAACATCGTATTTATACTGTGTAAATTAAAATGGAAAAGAAAAATCCATTTGAGCCAACATAGAAAATTTCCACAGCAAGAAAAAGGCATGATTGAAGTCATTTTATTTTCATAATGATGGCAGTAACTACGGAGGATCTAGTAGCTGAAGGCAGAAGCCCTCGTGACATCGGCCGTTCGAGTCTTGCAGCAACTCCCACTGGAGAATGAATGGTGTGGCAGTCTGCTGCTGTGGAGAGTGACAGGCGCAGGGGCCCCACAGGGCAGTTCTACTTTCTGACATGGTTCTTGCTGCTGGGAGCCCACTCAATTGCAAGGAGTTTTGGTTAGTGACTAAAGACAATGGAAACCTAACACAGTGAAGTTTCCCTCAAACTACTACTTAACCAAATTTCCCTCATGATGCAAATTTTTGAGAGAAACAAACATTACCCCAAATGAAACTTCTCTTTTGTTACTCAACTTTTCAGAGATATTACTGTCAGCAGATCATCCATATTGCGTATACCAGGGGTGTTCCCCTCTCCCCCCCAAAGAAACAAAACGTTTTTCCCCCTCAAAGCTATGTTTAATTTTTTTTTTTAAACAAAACAACCTTATCTCCTTCAAAGTACTCTCCATTACATTTAATACATTTGTCAAACCTGCAATTCCATTCTTGGAAACACTTTTTGAACTCATCACTTTGGACGGTTGTGGCAGTTACATAATTAGTGTCAATTTGTGGAGGCATGGAGTCTGATCCGTCAATCAAGTCACAGTTTGATGACTTCATTTGGAGACACTAAGGAGATAAATACCTCTTTGGAGGTGTGATACACACTTCCTGGGAGACATTCCTGATGTCAAGCCACATGGAGTTACACTGGTGTAGCCTGAGCCCTGGAGCTAGAAGAACCATGTGGAGACCCACACCAGTGCTGAGATTTTTACACAGCCACTCTCCACCCACTGGCCTGTATCCCCCCACATTTGTATCCCTGCATGTGTTTTGTGTCTGAAGAGGAATTTCTAGATTGGTTTGGACAAATGGGCTAATATTGGACTTATGGACTTGATCTGGACTGGGTTGTGATATTTTCACAATATTCAATTGTTCTTGTATATAAAGCTCTTTCTTAAAAAAAATCATTTTATTGAGGGCTCGTACAAAACTTATCACAAGCCACCCATCCATCCATTGTGTCAAACACCTTTGTCTATTTGTTGCCATCATCATTCTCAAAACATATTATTTTTACTTGAGTCCTTGGTATCAGCTCCTCATTCCCCCCTCACGAACCCTTGGTAATTTATAAATTGTCATTATTTTGTCATGTCTTACACTATCCGACATCTCCCATCATCCACTTTTCTGTTGTCCTTCCCCCACAGAGGGAGTTATATGTAGATACTTGTCATCAGTTCCCCATAAAAGCTCTTTCTTATAAACAGGTGTGTCTGTGAATTTGTTTCTCTAGTCAACCCTGACTAGCACAATGGTTGATAGCACCTCCCTCATTTTTTTCTTCAATTCTTCTGTGTCATCAAATTGCAGTCCTTTCATGTCCCTCTTCATTCATGGAAACAAAAAGAAGTTGAATGGGATGAGGTCAGGCGAGTGGGGAAGGAGAGGGATGTTGTTGGGTTTTTTTTTTTGTTTTTTTTTTTTGACCCAAAAGTGATGCACTAGATGGCTATTCATTGTTGTACTGGGAAAAAAAAAATCAGTCCCCCATCTGCAACAAATCAAGCATTTTTTGTTGCACACAGTTATGCTATCTTTTCAAAATCTCAATAAAAATCTTGATAACAGTCTGACTTGGAATGAACTTCAGATGCATTAAAAGATGACTGAGGGCAATGATGCCTAAAAAAAAAAAAAAAGAAGGATGACATTTTCATCCATTAAGAAAGCTGATGAATGTCTAGATGAGGTTTGTCATCAATCAACATTTCACCTTCTTTGAAATGAGAAATGAGTTTTTCCCATAGTGCTGTGTTTTTATATTTAATCAGGGGAGGAAGGGAAGGTAGTTGAAGGGGAAAGTTAGTAGCTGATATCAAGGGTTCAAGTAGAAAGAAAATGTTTTGAAAATAATGATACAATGTGCTTGACACAGTGTTTTTAAGAAGCAGCCATATTTATAATGAGCCATTGGATTCAAAGAGATGTCTATGGGAGAGTCTGTCCAGTCCTTCAATTTTGGGGGCTTATTCATAATGCATTTCTCAATCCTTGTAGTTAAATGTGTACATGATAAATAAAATCTACTGACTGACTTTACACATGGGAAAGTAAGATCTGAATTCTTTCTGAGTGGATTGAACAGTGCCCTCCCCACAAATTCGTGACCACATGGAAGCTCAGGATCTAATTATTATTGTAAAACGGATATTTTGCAGATAGCATTAACTAAGGATTTCAAGATAAAATCATTCTGGATTTAGAGTGGACTCCAAATTGAGTGACCTTATAAGAATAAGAGTTTACAGAGATATATAGCTAATAAGGATGTGTGAAGATGAGGCAGGCAAAGACTAGAGTTCAGCTGCATACATGTAGTAATAACTAGAGCCACCAGAAGCTGGAAGAGGAAAGGTAGGAATCTTCCCTAACTGCTTCAGAGGGATCATGCTCCTGTTCACAACTTGATTTCAGATTTTGACTCCTAGTACTCAAAAATAATATATTTACATTGTTTATTTTAAAAAACTGTGAATTAGGTAAGGGTTTATATTCACAGATGACCATTTTGCATTAAAATATTTAAACAACTTCCATTACTTTTCCGTTTCACCACTGACCCCAACCCTTTACTTAACCTTCCCTGCCTCACATACTCCCAACCTTCCCCTTCACCCAAATCACACATATCTAGCCTATTCTCCTTCCTCCATTTTCCCTCCAATGGTAACCATCAAAGTCTGTTTCTTCGGGTATGAAAACCTTTATCTCACACACACACACACGGTCTAATATATTATTTATCCATTTGTGATTAACTAATAATGTCTTCCAAATTAATTCATGTAATGAGATGTTTCATTTTCATCATTATCCTTTAATGATCCATAACATACCATTGTTGTTAAGTGCCAAAGATCATATATCCATTTTTTTACCCATAATCATGCAGATTTTCCCATTTGCTTGAAGAAGTTTCATACTATTATCCAGTGTGGTTATTCTGTTTTACAGTTCCACCAGCAGTGTATGACTGTTCCTCTCTCTCCACACCCTCTTCAGCATTTGTTGTTTTCTCTTTTCATTTTGATCTGCATCTCTTGAATGACTAGTGACAGTGAGCATTTCTTCATACGTTTGTTGACCTCTTGGATGTCTTGTTGGGTGAATTGTCAGTTCATGTGCCCTGCCCAGTTTAAAACTAGATTACTCATCTTATTTTAAAAATCATTTATTGGGGGCTTGTACAACTTTTATTACAATCCATACATCCATCCATTGTGCCAAGTACCTTTGTACATTTTTTGCCTTCATCCTCAAAATATTTCCTTTCTCCTTGAACCCTTGCTATCAGCTCCTCATCTCCCCCTTCCCTCCCTGCCCCCTCTCTTATGAACCCTTGATAATTTATAACTTATTATTATTTTGTCATGTCTTACACTGTCCAACGTTTCCTTTCACCCACTTCTCTGTCCCTCAGGTAGGAGGTTATATGTAGATCCTTATAATTGGTTCCCACTTTCGACCCCACCTTCCCTCCACTCTCCCAGTATCACCACTCGCACCACTGGTCTTAAAGGGTTAATCTGTCCTGGATTCCCTCTGACTTCAGTTCCTATCTGTACCAATGTAAATCCTGTGGTCTAGCCCGATTTGTAAGATAGAATTTGGGTATGGCAAGGGGTTGAGGGGGGAAGAATTTAAGAACTAGAGGAAAGTTGTATGTTTCATCATTGCTACACTGCACCCTGACTGGCTCATCTCCCTTTTACTCTTCTATAAGGGATGTCCAGTTGCCTACACTTGGGCTTTGAGTCCCCAGTCTGCATATCCCCTCATTCACAGTGATAGGATTTTTGGTTCTTTGATGCCTGATACCTGATCCCTTCAAAATGTCATGATCACAAAGGGTGGTGTGCTTCTCCCATGTGGGCTCTGTTGCTTCTGAGCTAGATGGCCGCTTGTTTATTTTCAAGCCTTTAAGAACCCAGTCGCTATATCTTTTGATTGCTGGGCACTACCACATTTGCTTATGCACACATTTATCTTCACAATCATGTTGGGAAGGTGAGCATCATGGAATGGCAATTTAATAGAACAAAGTATTTTTGCATTGAGAGAGTACTTGAGTGGAGGCCCAATGTCCATCTGCTTCCTCAATACTAAACCAACAAATATATGTACATAGATCTATTTTCCTATGATCATATATAAATATATTTACATATGCACATGCCTATATTTAGACTGCTATAAGTGCCCTTTGCCTCATATTTCTTTCCTGTGTTTCCTTTTACTTGCTTCTCGTCCCACTATCATGCTCAGCCTTCATTTGGGTTTTAATAATTCCTCTTGGTTACATTGCCCTTGATCAATCCTTAATAGGCTTCTTCCACCTTCCTTTCCACTGATTTTGGACCACTGTTCTCTTGTCCTTGGGTTTGTTAACATCAATTCCTTTCTCCCCACTTCCCCCTCTCAAAGGTCCCCCCAAAACTGTTGATTTCGTTGTTTTCTCCTCCAGATTGTTTACCCAGCCCATCTTATCTAGATAGACCTACAGAAATAATAATATGCACAAAAACAATACAGAGCAAAACAAAGCAACAAAACAGCACAAAAACAATGACAAAAGAAAGAATGAATGAAAAACCTGAAAATAGTTCAAGGTCTGTTTCTTGAACTTTAGGAGTATTTTTTTGGTGAAATCTGATGGGACACCATGCTCTGGTCCCAAAGTCTATTTTGCATACTCACTTAGGACTTCCTTGCTCTGCTCCTTTTACTGTTCTGTTATATACCTTTAGTGTTTTCCTCGGTGTGGTGGGGTCGGATCGAATCAGTTGAAATTCCTACACTGTGTCTCCAGTGTTATCACCAGAAGGGCTATGGTTCAGTGAGGAATGTTGTGTCTCTTAGGGAGGCCAGCCATATGGTCCTCTCTGTGCACTGGCTGCTCTGATCAGGATACAGTCTTCAATGCTTGGTGGCAGCATGTGTTCCACTCTCTTCCTTCCCCTTCATTTGCTCTCATATGCTCTGATCAGACATGTCCTTCTCCCTGAGCTGTAGCTTCAGTGCTGTCCTCTGAAATAAATTCTTCGGGACAGGTGGGGTGGGGTGGGGAAGGGGTGGTTGGGATTGTAACTTGCCCCTCAGACCGCTCTATTGGTTCCCTGCTTCATGCTGGTATGTTGCATTCACATCTTCGAGCATTAGGTTAAATTCTGGTCCCTCTTTCCCTGTGGAGATATAAACAATACACTCCCTTTGGGTTAGTTAGTGCCCTGGTTCCCCCCATTACCCATTTCTTTTTTTCTCTCTTCATTTTCCCTCCCTCCTTTTTAGTTGACTACCATATGTATCCCTGGATTTGGTTTGACCCCTCCATACTATCTGGATCTCATTCCAGAATGTTTGTGTACATCAACTCTTTCCCTATTCCCCCTTTGCATTATTTTTTAAAGCTTACTCTATTGGACTCACGTTGTCCTTGTCCTTTTGTGCTTGGCTTACTTTGTTTAGCATAACATCCTCCAGGTCTTCCCATGCAGCATTTGCTTCATGCGTTCATCACTGTTTTTAGCAATGTGTAGTCCCCCATTGTATGTATGTACCACAGTTTTTTAATTCATTTGTCTGATGATGGAAATTTGAGCTGTTTTCAACTCCTTGCAATTGTAAACTGTGATGCGATTAATATGGAAGCACAGATGTCTAGCCCTGGTTTGTTTCTTGCCTCTTCTGGGTATATGCCCTGTAGGTGGTTTGCTAGGTTGGATGGTAGCTCAATTTCCATCTGCTCTAGATATTGCCAAATAGATTTCCATAGTGCCTGTACATACCTACAGGTTCACTAGCCATGGATGAGATTTCTTATCTCACCACAGTCCCTCCAATCAGTTGCTTTCTGATTTTAGAATTTGGCTTTCTTTGAGGGTGGTAGGTGGTATATCATTGTTGTTTTAATTTACATTTCTCTTATGGTTAAAGATCAGGAACATTATCTCATATGCTTATTGGCCATTCGGATTTCTGCCCTTGTGAAACTAGGGTTCAAGTCCTTCGCTCACTTTCTCAGTGGACAATTAGTTTTTTCGTTTTTTCAGCACACAGATTATTATAGATTTTCGTAGTAAGGCCGTTGTCTGATGTGGCTAAAGATGTTTTTCTAGTTGGTGGACTGTCATTATTTTCTTGGTGAATTCTTTTGATGTACACAGGTGTTTTATCTTCAGTATATTCCACTTGTCAATTTGTGACTTGTCTCTATTTGTGTCCTTCTCTATTTCTGATAGCCTATATATTCCTTGTGCCAAAGTTCTCAGGTTGGTCCCTGTGGCAGTCACCGATCTGTGTCAATTTCAGCACTGGGAATATAGTGGTGGAGTTTATCCTGTCAATCTGGAGATAGCCAATGAGACCTCTTTGTGGGCATGGCTTTCTCTGAGAATTCTGGGAACTCTCACCTCTCACAGTATTTCCCCTGTGGAGGTAAGAGACTATAGACTCAGTTCCCTGGAGACTTTCTACTGACAAGACAAGATGGCATCATAGACCCTGAATCCTGGAGACTGGAGGAGCCGGAGGAGAAGCTACATAGGCTTACGCTGATGGAATCAAACTTCTGGGACTGGAAAAGCCACATGGAGACTCCTGCCAGTGCTGAGATTCTTGGGAGGCCACAGGGAGTCCCCTACCAGTGCTGACATGCTTCTACTGCCAATGGATACTGCTGATGGACCCTGAGCCCTGGAAATGATGAGTCATGGGGAGACTCATCCTGCCAGTACCGGGATGCTTGTACCACCACTGGATACACAAAACTCTGCATCCACTGACCTGTGATTATCCTGGTGTCATTGCATGTGCTTTGTGAGTCGGAAGGAGACTTTATAGAGTGGTATCGGACATATGGGCTAAGATTGGACTTATGAACTTGGATTGGACTGGGTTGGGATTTTTTCTCAATGTTCCATTCCTCTTGTATATAAACCTTACCCTTATATCCATATGCATGTTTATGAATTTGTTTCTTTAGTCTCCTCGGACTAGCATAGTCCCAATTCCCCCATTGGTGTTCCTAATAATTTAGGGTTTTACCTCAAGGTCTGTGATCCACCTTTAGATTATTCTTGTCCATAGAGTGGGATAGGGTCTTGTTTCATTTTTCTTCAGGTAGATATCCACTTTTCCTAGCACCACATGTCGAAGAGGGTATCTGCTTCCCATTTGATATTTTTGGGGCCTTTTATCAGAGATCAGTTGTCTGTACGCTCATAATTTAATTTCTGAGTTTTCAGTTATTTTCCATTGGTCTGAATATCTGTCACTACCAATACCATGCAGTTTTGACCACTGTGGCTGTATAATATATGCTAATGTTAGGTAAAGCAAGCCCTCCCACTATGTCCTTCTTGAGGAGTTCTCTGCTAATTCAGGGCTTCTTCCCTCACCATATAAAGTGGTAATCAGTTTTTCTATTTCTTTGAAGAAAGATGGCAGTAATTGTTTCGGGATTGCATTAAATTTATATATGCATCCTTTTCTGTTTGTTGATATTGTCTCCTGCCACTCTGCCATACTCCTCTATTGCTTCCAATACTCCCTTGTGAAACTTTTGATATTTTCCACATATAAAATCATGTCACCTGCAAATAATGATAGTTTCACCTCTTCCTTCCCCTGCTTGAATACCTTTGATGTCTTTTTTTTTTTTGCCTTATGCTGTTAGCTAAAAGCTCCAGTACAATGTTAAATAAGAGTGGGGAAAAAGGGGCATCCTTGTCTGATCCCCCTTTTCAGTGGGATTGTGTCCATCTTTTCTCCATTGACTACCACGTTGGTGGTTGGTTTTCTATATACAGTGTGTATTATTTTTAGGAATTTTCCTTCCATTCCTATCTTCCTGAGTGTCTTAAACAGGGATTGGTATTAGGTATTGTCAAATTCTCTTTCTGCATATATCATTATTATCATGTGCTTATTGCAGTTTTTCATGTCCATGTGGCAAATGACACTAATCGTCTTTCATCATTCCTGCTCTCTGGTATGAATTTCACTTGGTCAGGGTGAATTATTTTTTATATACTTAATTATGTTTATATACCTTTGTTTTTTATTGACCAGTATTTTCGTAAGGAATTTTGCATCAATGTTCATTAAATATCTTGGTCTGTAGATCTCAATTCTTGTGGGATCCATGCCTGATTGCAGTATCAGAGTTTTACTAGCTTCGTAGAAGATGTTCAGAAGTTTGTCATCTTTTTAAATGTTCTGAAAGAGTTTGTGTAGGATTGGTGTCAGTTCTTTCCTGAATGCTTGGTAGAATTCTCCTGTGAAGCCTTCTGATCCAAGGAATTTTTTGTTGATAATCCTTTGATAACCTTCTATTTTTCTTCTATTGTTATATCTTTGTTGAGATTCTTGATGTCCTTCAGGGATAGTGTAGGGAGGGATTGTTTTTCTAAGAATTTTTCCATGGTGTTGAATTCATTGAAGTACAGCTCTTCATTATACTGTGAAATTATCCTTTTGATTTCATTCGGGTCTGTTATAATTCCCCTCTCTCATCCCTCATCCTTGCTATTGAAATATGTTTGCTCCTTTCTTTCTTTAGGTTTGCCACTGATCTGTCAGTTCTATTTATCCTTTCAAAGAAGCAATTTTAGCAGCATTAGTTTTCCATTGTTTTCTTATTTCCCTTTTCCTGAATCTCAGCCTTGATTTTTTAAAAAATCATTTTATCGGGGGCTCATATAACTTTTACCCCAATCCACACATACATCCATTGTGTCAAGCACTTTTGTACACTTGTATCCCTCATCTTCCTCAAAACACTTGCCTTCCATTTGAGCTCCTGGTATCCGCTCCTCATTTTTTCCTCCCTCCCTCTTGCCTCCTCCCCTACGCATTCTTGATTTTTATTATTTCTTTTCTTTTGCTCTTAGTAGGATTGTCCTGTTAACTCTGCTCTAGTTGTAAATTTTGTGCCAGAATATCAATCATAAGTCTCTCTTCCTTTTTCAGGTGTTCATGTATTGCTATGAAACTTCCTTTGATAACTGCCTTTGCTGTGTCCCATAAGTTTTGGTATATCGTGTTCTCATTCTCATTGGTTTCTAGAAATTTCCTAATTTTATCTCTGATCTGGGCCAATACACACTCCTTAGAGATTTATTCATCCTCCATTGTTTGCTCTTGTTTTCTTTGTCTTTTGTATATTTCCAGCCTTATTGCACAGTGATCGGAGAGGTCTGTATGATATCAATATGCTGAAATTTATGTAGATTCATCTTATGCCCCAACATGTAGTTTGTCTTCGAATACGTGGACTTAAAAAGAATGTGACTTTTTTTTGTATTTGGATGAAAAGCTCTGAAAATGCCTATAACTTCAGTTTGTCTAGTTGTAATGTTTACATCTCTAGCCTCGTTGTTGAGTTTCTTTCCCTGTATTCTGTCTTTCTCAGAGAGCAGTGTATTGAAGTCATCTACTATAATTGTTGAGGCTGTGATTTTTTTTCATCTTTTGAAGTGTTTGGTTGATGTATTCATCAGGTCTCTCATTTGAGAAATATATGTTAAAAATGCTTAGTGGTTTTTTTGTCTACTATTCCCTTGAGCATTATATAGTGTCCCTCCTTATCTCTTTTTATGGTTTGCACCTTGAAGTCAATTTTATATGGAATTAGGATTGCAATCTCTGCTTTGTTTTGAATTGCTGCTTGCTTGGTATGCCTCTCTCCAGCTTTTAATTCTCAGCCTAGTTTTGTTTGTAGTCTTGAGATGTGTCTCCCGTAGGCAGCAGATGGATGGGTTGTGTTTTCTAAGCTTGTCTGCTAGCCTGAGTCTTTTAATGCCTAGTTCAGTCTATTAATAGTTAGGGTTATTATCTCCATATGAGGACTCTTTGATGTCATCTTAAACCTTTTGTGTTGGATGTTTTCCTACCTCCCTTTCTTATCAGTCTGTTGTGTGTGTATGTGTGTATGTGTGTATGTGTGTGTGTGTTTCATTTTTGACTTCTTTCCACCCTTTAGCCAATGCTGTCTTGGGTACTGTTTTCTCTTTGTTGCCCTCTGGGTATGCTTGTTCTATGTGGCAGTCTCTTACTTATGTTTGATGAGTGCTGTTTTTCTGCCCATACTGGGTTGGCAAGGATCTTTTGTAGGACTGGGTTTCTTTGAATGTATTCTTTGAGTTTTTTCTTGTCTGGGAAAATTCTTACTTCTCCATCTATCTTGATAGATAATTTGGCTTGGTAGGGTATTCTTTGGTTTTTGCCATTTTCCTTCAGTTTTTGGATTATGTTATTTTACTCTCTCCTCTTCTTCATAGTGTCTGCTGATAGGTCTGAGCCTATTCTTATTTGGGAACCTTTGAATGTGATTGCTTGTTGTTCCTTAGCTGCTTTCACACTTTTCTCCTTTTCCTCAAAGTTGGATAGTTTAACTATTACGTGCCTTGGTGACTTCTTCTTGGGATTCAGTCTAGCTGGTGTTTTTTCAACCTCCTGAATGTTTGCTTGATTTTCATTCATTAAGCTGGGGAAGTTTTCCTACAAGAATTTTCTCACTCTTGTTGCAGATGACTTCTTTGTTGTGTCTTCTTCTGGTAATTCAATTATTCTGATGTTGTTACTTTTCATAGCATCGGGCATAGCTATTAGGTTCTCTTCAGCTTCTCTGATAATCTTATTAAATTTTTGTTCATGATTTTTAAAGTCTGATTGGCTGTGCTCTAGGTCCCTGGTGCGTTCTCTGCCTCCTCTAGTTGATTGGAGAAGTTTGCGAGTCTTCTGCTGGTTTTTGTGATCTCATCCCTAAGGTCTCATATTTCTCTTTGTTGTATTGACTTTATCTCCTCTATCATTTTATCCTTTTTCTGTATGGTTTCTCTTACATTCTGTATGTTTCCAAACAGGATTCTGAAAATTTCTGTGGCAGACCAATGTCTGTTTCTTTTATGCACATTGTTGAATTCAGGACATCTGCCATTGCCTTTTATTTCTCCTGTTTTTTTTCCTTTGAGGTCATTGGGGCTGATTGGTCATTTGCATTGCATTGTTTTAGAGGATCCAGGTACCATTTTCCAGGGAGTTGAAGAGCACTGGATCTCTCTGGGAGACTCGTAGTAATGCTTCTTTGAACTGTCTGCAGCTAATTTCACTATGAAATTGGTCTACTGCTTTATCCTCCTATGGTTTCCCTCTTTCCCTAGTCAATCAGTATTCTGTTATTTGGAGGGCAAATTGGATGGTCCTCTCAGGGAACACTGATTGGATAGTTGTAGGTCCATGAGTTGTAGGTCCCAAAAGAAGCCATGATGGTGTGGCCCCTGGCATCTTGGGGCACTGCAGAGGGCATGTGGGGGTGCCAGTTGCAATGGGAATGCCACAGAAGGCTGGTGTGTATCCTGCTTTGGTATAGAGTTCTGTGAATGTTGGGTGGAATTGCCCTGGAGTTTGGGCAGAGGTTCTCACAGTGACATGGAACAATCAAGCTGTGTGAGACACTATGGCAGGCGGGAGAAAGTCCCCTCAGTCATGTGGGACCACAGAAGAGGGATTGGAGTTTCCCCAACCAAGCAGACAGGATTTTCCAGAAGAAGGTGGACAGGATTTCCTTAGCCTGGTATTAATAATTGCAAAGAGCAGGCAGGCAGAATTTCTCAAGAAGAAGTTGGGCAGGATATCCATTGGTGGAGGATGGGTGGGTTTTTCCCATCCTTGATTTACACTGCAGAGGGTGGAGCACTCTTAGCTGGGTGGAGAGCAAGCTTAAATGCCCTAGACCAGTCGTTGGCAAGGTTTTTTTTCCAGTGGGTCATTTTTCTATTGTTTTTCACAAGAATTTTCTTGGTGAATCATACCACTTCTATTTTAGATATGCATTTTCTTAGAAGCCAGAAAATGAAAACATTATACAAATGGGATAATCCAATATACACTAAATATAGAATTACAAATTTATTGTCATCAAATGGATGTTTGCAACTTGAAAGAAATGATAGCATATTAGCAGAAAAGTCAACACTAGGTAAATAAAATGAATCCCTATTTAATTAAGAACATCTAATCATTTTAATGGCTTCATTGATGCTGTTTCATTATCCCTAATTTAAGAAATTTGGGTTATAATTTCTTATTTTTAAAAGAACACATGATTCTGAATTTTCATGAGTTAACCTGTTTTGTGATGAATTGAGAATGAATTTCATTTGGTAAAATATCTGTTTATATGAGTAGCTGGACCCAAAAGCTGATAGTAAAGCAAAACCTACTTTCTTTATCGAAGCAAACTTGGAAGGAAGTGATGCCCAACATGCTTAAGTGATTTTCATCAGCAGCTTCAAGTTGTCCTCTTAAAGTCTTGAATTTGTCTGTCCATATTGCTGAGTTTTTGAAGTCAATTAATTTCATATCCAGATTTTCAATTTCAAGGAAGTTGAAATAATGCACATCTATTTCATCAGGCTTTATTATAAAACTGAACATAGGACCATGGACTTTATACTTCTGAAATTGGGTTTCAAATTTGGTTTGAATGTCCTCTATGTAAGTTTTAAGCATATCTACTTCTGCATTTGTAATCTGTATGTTTTTACTAAAAGAAAATATTTAAATGCTTATTTCACTAAGTCACCCTGGAATAGAATTATCTTACAACAAAAACTTTTCCATTCTTCATAAAGTTTGAGAATTGTCTGTTCCTTGCCCTCTAAGTTCACATTTAAATTATTGAAGTGATTAGTAATATCTGCTAAGAATTTTAATTTAATAAGTCAATTTTTATCTTTGACCTGACGGAAACTTTCACCAATTTCACTCATAAATATTTCAATTGCATCAATGCATTCCATAAAGCAATTTAGAACCTTCCCTTTACTTAACCAGCAAACTTCAGTATGCATTAATACATCTCTATATTCACATTCAATTTCTTCTAAAAATGTTTTAAATTTTCTGTGATTTAAGGCAGAACGATCTATAATTGTGTTAGTAATTTTAATCACTATGCTCATCACTTCATTTAACTGTTTTGAGGAGGTTTTTGCACATAAATTCTTTTGATGAATTTTACAATGGAATGAAAGTAATGGTCTTCCAAGTACCTTCTGCAATAGGTTTACAAAGCCAGTGTGTTTTCCCAACTAATATTGCTGGAACCCCATCAGTTGTGACAGAAAATAATTTTTCTTCAAATAAAAAAATTTCCATTTTTGAACTTAATGAATTCTTGAACTTTCTTAAAAATGTCAATACCTTTAGTAGTACCTAACATTGGTGAAAGTACGCACAACTCTTCGTGAGCAACTGGAGAATCAATAGCTTCATAACAAGCAACTATTACAAGCCTTATAACGTTATTTATGTCAGTACTTTCATCCACAGACAAGTTCAACAAGATTTATCTCATTCAAGTCAAACTATGTATATTGCTTTTCATTTTTTGACTCGTCTCGAAGAAGACAGCTGGCTATCGAGGGCTGTTTACCAAATCAAAAGCATCACAGTGCAGCGATTGTTCTCTACCACCAGCCATCACTGTAAGTCAAAAGCACCCACTTTAATTCATTGGCAAAAATACCTATCGATTGTTGTAATTAAGAATTGTTTAGTGGGGGCTCAGCCCCGGTGGCATAGTGGTTGTGCAAGGGACTGCGGCCCACTGGGACGGAGGTTCAATTCCAGCAGTGGGGCTGGGCCTCCTACTCCCACCACCGGAGAGCAGTGATGCCCCCTCCCCCCCCAAAAAAAAGAATTGTTTAGTGGGTCACTAAAATTTTCTCAGTGAGTCACTCGGTGACCCATGGATCATAGGTAGTAGACCATTGCTCTAGACTAAGGGGAGTGGTCTGAAGGTCAGCATTGGCTTGTGAGAGAAAAGGGAAGAGAAAAAGAAAAAAAAGAAAAGAAAAAAACCAAAACTAAACAAAAAAGTAAGCCCATTGAGATTGTGGGGGGAGAGAGACAAGAGAGGAAACCAGAAGAAACAATATAGCTGAGCCCCAATTCCTGATTGTGGGGCTGGAGGGGTTTAATCCCTGTACCATGGAGGCAGTAAATTGTGGCTGTGTTGAGATGAAGCCCCTGTGTCTGCTCCAAATGATTCCAGCTCTGGCTGAGACAGTGGCGGGACTCAGGTCAGACCCTACCTTACCTCTCTTGTGGTAAGCCAAAAGTCGCCAGCCCCTCAGAACCTAGTGGATCTGTGTCTACTTATCTTTAAGATGATCCTGCTATAACCCGGTAGTGTGGAATTTCCTTTTAGTAACGATTCTGTGCTGATTTCTGGGGACTCCCTCTGGTATATGTTACTTAGTCGCCATCTTCCCAGGAGTGCTGGATTATTCATCTTTTTCTTGTTGAAATGATAAAGGTTTACATAGATTTTAAAGATCAGTTCTTTGTTTTATATATTATTTCCATTTCCCCCCGTCTGTGGCTTTTCTTTTAACTTTTGACAAAATCTTCATTTATACAGTTTCTTATTTTTAGGAGGTCCCATTCATTTCTTTTGTCTTCTGCAGGAGTATGTGCATGTTTTTTATTATGTTTGATTATATGTTTATGCCATACGTTGGGTCCTTAAATTTGCCTTCATTTTCTTTGTTGATGATGTTTACTGTTCCAGGGTTGACATTTAGGCCTTTCATCCAGCAGAGTGAAGTGTGAGTCCTTTTACATTTTTTGCAAATGGAAATCCAATTTTGCCATCCAGATTTGTTGTGGTCTTTCCCATTTAATGACTTTCACCCTTTTATCAAAAATAAATTACCTTTAAGTAGGTGAATTCACTTCTGGGTTTTTTTCTATTTTGCTACATTTGCCTACATATGCATTGTTCTAGTACTAGGCTGGTTTGACTGTGGTGTCTACATCGTAGGTTTTGAGATTAGGAAGTGAGAGCCCTCATACTTCTTTTTCTTCAGTAGTGCTTTTGTTTCTCTTAAGTCTCTCTCTCTTTTTTTTTCTTTCTATGAGGCAAACTCTAAGTTAGCGCACACAGTGGTGCCTGGGAAAGTTCTCTCTGGTCACGGTGCATTTTTTTGTGAAAGCTGGTTCGCTAACACCTCAGTTTTGTTTTGTTTTGGGGGGCATCACTGCCTCTGGTGGTCATGGGCGCTACCCAGTGCTGCTCCTGAGAGCTGACGCTGGATTTGAACCGCCAAACCCGCAGGCCATAGTCCTGCACTCAACCACTTACGCCACCGGGGCTCAGCCCTTAAGTCTCTTTTTTTGATATAAAGTTCATGATATATTTTTTCATCTCTTTACAGAATAATACTGGGATCTGGATTGGAAGTACATTTCATTTATAGATTGCCATGGGTAGTATTGGTATTTTCATAAGAGTACATCTTTTTCTCTATGAAATGGTATATCATTCCACTTATATAGGTCTCTCTAGATCTTTCTTGGTTTTTGCAGTAGTGTTTTGTCAAGTCTTTTTTTTTTCTATTTTGTTTTATTCTTAAATATTTCATCTTTTGGCCTCCCATGTGGTTCCTCCAGGTTCAGTTTTCTCACTGTCATCAGCATAGACTCATATGTCATGTCAGTAGAGTGTCTCTTAGGAACTGAGTGTATATTCCACTTCCAGCGACCTATTTATCTCCTTAGTGCCTCCAAAGAAAGACATCAAGTTATGATCTCATTGACAGACTAGACTCCTCTCCTTCACTCTTAATACTCTCAAATTGACAACTGATTATGTAACTACCACACTGTTTTTTTGGTTTTTTTTTTGCCAAAAATTGGTGTACAGAGATAGCTGCATGAGCAGCTGTATTTTCATGGTAGAAAAACCAGTTCCAGTCTACCACAAATCAGGTCTTTTTTGTCACATATGGTTACACTGTCTTTTCAGAACCTCTTAATAGAAAGCTTGATTAACAATCTCACCTGGTAGAATGAACTCTAAATGCACTACTAGATGACATTTTCGTCCATTAGGGAAGTTGATGGATGTCCAGAACAAGGTTTGTCATTAATCAACATTTCACCTTTTTTTTTTTTTGGCATCACTGCTCTCCGGTGGTGGGAGTAGGAGGCCCAGCCCCACTGCTGGAATTGAACCTCCGTCCCAGTGGGCCGCAGTTCTGCACACAACCACTACGCCCCTGGGCCTCAGCCCTCATTTCACCTTTTTTGAAATGAGCAAACTACTGGAACATTTGAGTTTTTCTTATACTGTGGTCTTTGTAAACTATGCTCAACATCACAACAGTTTCTGAGACATTTTTCTTGTGTAGAAGAAAGAATTTCAAAGCTGCATGCTATTCTCTTAAATTGGCCATCACAAAAAAGGAGGTTCGAGTGAGACTGCCATCATGAAAAAATTCATTGTGTTCAGAGAGAACCGTCCCAGGGGGCGCCACTTATTCAGAGTAAGTTGTTTGATGCTTGCCTACGGGGGGGAAATGTGTACTAGGAAAGTCAGTTTTAAAGAAAGGAAGTCTCCCAAGGAGATGGATGGATGGGGTGACTCTCATAATGGGCTCAAGTGTAGGAACTGTGAGGATTGTAAGGGTGGTGCAGGAGGGAGTAATAATGATCTGTTCTATGTACTTATGGTCTCAATGAGTCATACCAACTTGATAGCACTTAAAAACAATTTTGAGATTCACAATTCATATTAGTATATGAAGGTTATGACAAGTCCTGCAGCAAAGAAAGAAGATGACATTTGTTTGGTCGAGGAGTTAGTGATAAATTTTTTCCTTTGAATTCACTCTGATGACAATATTTTAGAGTGTTACATACCAACTTGATAGCACTTAATAACAATAATTTTGAGAGTCACACTACATGTTAGTATATGAAGGTTATGACAAGTCCTGCAGTAAAGAAAGAAGATGACATTTGTTTGGTTGAGGAGTTAGTGATAAATTTTTTTCCTTTCAATTCACTCTAATGACAATATTTTAGAATGTTACTTAAAATTTTTGTTTAACTTTATACTTTATACCTCTGCTGAGTCTGAAGTGAGCTCACCCTGGAAATTTTGACTCAGAAAAATTTCATCTCTCACTAACCCACTTGTTAGCCCTTAATTACTCATGAAACTTGTCTGAAAGTCAAGGAATGGTCCATTCATTCCCTTATGTGGGACAGTCACTATGTGATAGCCCCTATCATTTCCCCATCTCACAATCCTGAATATTACATATGGATGATTTTTGGGTTTTTTTTGTGTTATGGTCAATTCATAATGACCTCAAGTAACATAGTTGATTTGTCCATAGGATTTCATTGGGTGTAACCTTTATGTAAACCCAAGGCCGTTGTCCTGGGGAATCACTGAAAGTGTTTGAATCTCTAACCATGCAGCTAGCAGCTGCTACTATGCTTCATTTTACCAAGAGCTCTCAGATTTTCTATTTATTTTTAACTTTTTAATTGAGATTTGGATAAAGATTTACACAGCAGGTTTTACATTTAATTGTTCACACACATTCTGTTTCATATCATTCATTTCATTCTTCTCAATGTAATACCATCCTTCCCACCCCTTCCCTGTGTTTTCTGTCTCCATCCCTTCTTTTCTCACCCTTCTGTTCTTTGTCCTTGATTCAGTGTTGTCACCATTATCCCAAATGACTGATTATTCTAAGGTATGTGCACACCAATAGTTTTATTCTTTTTCATGACTTAGGTGTTATGCTGCTAACCATAAACTTAACAGCTCAAACTATCAGTCACTCAGCAGGAGAAAGATGATGTTTTCTGCTCATGTAAATCCAAAGGGACATTCTGCTCTATTCTACAGGGTAGCTTTGAGTCTGAACCAACTCAATGGCAGTGAATTTGGAGTTTATAGACCTGCCTATTGCTTCGTTGACAACTGAGTTACCAAGGATCATCATTTTGGGGTTCCACCAAACTGTTTGCATTGGGCTAAACTATCTAGAAAAGCAAATCCGGTCTCTCTCTCTCTTGCACACACACACACACACACACACAGAGAGACAAATTTAGATCGAAAAAATGGTTCACACAATTATAGAAGTGGCTAAGTCAAGTCCAGTTTAAAATTGGTGGGTCAGGTGTTAAGTGGGAGTCTTCTCTTGATTTGCATAGCTTTGAGGGTTAGTAAACCCAGTATTAGCAGAAACACCACAGACTGCACAGGTAAATGAACCCAAGATCAGCTGTTAATACTTGTGATTAAAGAGATGAACAAATCCAAGAGTGGCAGGTTACATAGCAGGTCAGAAGACAGGGTGCTGGCGGCTCCTAGGATTGGCAGGCAATATAGAAGGCCATTGAATCAATTTCAAAGAATCAGAGGTTGACAGAGAAACAAGAAAACTTTCCACAAGGTCTTCTTTTATAGGCGATACCCCTAAGAGAATGTCCGTCCCCCTGAAATAGTTTTATTGAGATATAATTAGATTATATTAGATATTATGTTAGATTATATTACTATCATTATTATATATAGATATTATTAGATATAGTTAGATTATAAAACTCATTGGTTCAAACACATTAAGAAGAGTTGTGTAGTCATCACCACAATCAGCTTTAGAACATACTCTCCCTTCGTGTACTCACTAATGTTGACTCCTTCTTTCCCCCAAGCTCGTTCCATGCCCCCAGGTAATTATTGATTCAGTTCCTGCCTGCAGAGACCCACCCATCCTGAATTCCCTATCCAGGAAAACATACAAAACAAACACAAAGAACACAAAGAATCCAGCAACAATGACCAAATAAGAAGCAGGAAACATAAAAAAACAAGCAAAACTGGAATAGATTAAAAATGGATACAAAGGGAGATCAAAGGACAAAATATTAAATTCTAGCCTAACTAATAGCTGCTGATAGCCACTTTACAATGCTTCATGCTGATGTTAAGCTGATTCACATCTTGGGACTATGGTTGGAGGGGAGTCTCCGGAGACTCCAAATGGAAACCTTTTAATTGCTTCATGACTATGTCCTAAGTAAACTAACACAATAGTTTCAAGGAACCCACTCGTCTCAACTTTTCTTTCTTTTTCTTTTTTAAAAATTTGAGTTTATGGGGCTGAGCCCCGGTGGCATAGTGGTTGTGCACGGGACTGCGGCCCACTGGGTTGGAGGTTCAAATCCAGCAGCAAGGCTGGGCCTCCTACTCTCACCACCAGAGGGCAGTGATGCCTCCCCCCCAAATTGAGTTTATGTTCCATATTTTTCTTCGCTTCTACCAAAGAACCATGGTGCTGAAGTGGGTTAAGTTTTGGGCTGTCCTATAGGAACCCTATGAGTTGAAATTGATTGGATGGCTCAGAGTTTGGCAAGATAATCAAACCCTTCTTGTGAGGCCCATTGGAGTGGGCTTGAACCTCCAACTATTTGATTAGCAGTCAGTTTTCAGAAGCAGAAGTCTAATTTTTCTCCTCTGGAGTAGCTGGTGGATTTGAAGCATTCACCTTGGGGTTAACAACCCAACGTGTATATACACCACTATATTATCTTCTAAGAAACCAGCCATTGAAAAACATCTGGAGTACAACTATTTTCTGTTACATTTGGGGCCACCAGGAGACAAAAACTATGCAGTTGCAACTCGTTTGGCTTTTGGGAAGTTCATGTATTTGTTTTTAAGGCATCTGAGGAGGAAGGCTGGACTGGGGCCAGCTTTGATTGTCTTTCTTGCCCTGTTTGAGCTCTTAATTTGCTCCCTGACCTTAGGAGTTGTACTCTACTTCTCTGGATTTTAACATCCTTCACCCAGGCTAGACGAACTCATTTTGAGGTTCTTGCTCTTAAAACAGAGAAAGCAATGCTCATAATCAAAGACACAAGGACTCCTCTGGTGAAAGTGATCCTGCTCAGGACCACTAGAGGGAAGCTGGTGAGACTCTCTTTGCAGAACGGTAATGTTACAAAAAGACAGAAGACATGCTGTTTTTTTTTTTAAAAAAGCCCAGAGTCACTTGATTGCTCCCATGATCTGCTTCTAATTATACCCAAGACTAGACTCTTAACCACACACATTTCTAATCAGTCCTAGAAGGCCCAGACTCCATTTTGACTGTTCTAGCAGTCAGGCCACCTGAGGCTGAAAACCAGGCCCTTTAAGACCAGAGTGATGGTGGTGGGGAGAGGTCCCTGATACTGTGTTGCCTAGCAAAACTTATTCAATGTCAGAAGCAGCTAGGTTAGCATTCTCTACAAACCACCCTCAATAGCTAAGTTTGACTTATTGCCTTCTCTCAAGTTTTCCAAGAGTAACCACATAATCACCCTTTTCTCTTCAGGTTGAATGTTGGAGGCTGCTAAAAGATCTTCCTTCTCTCACATCGTAGTTGAAAGAAAATAATTTGCAGGTTAGGGCTTCATGCAATGAAAATTCAAACTTGAGGAAAGAAAACATGGGAGGAATATTCCTCACATACGAGGAAAAAGACCGTAAGGTGAGGTACATTTTAGAGGGAGTTTTAGTACATATTTAGTACACGTTGTTGAAGGAATACAAGGCTATAATAACAGCCACAAGTGACTTTTCCCGTTCTTTTATTTGAGTCTTGTAACACTCTGCCCTAAATTCTCAAGAAAGTGAAGTATCTAGAAAAAGATTTATTTAGTCATGCTTTTTAAAAAGTCTCTTGACATAATTTCTGACTAACAGAAAAGTTAGAAATAATCTAAGGAGTTCTTGAAGATTCTTCTAGATTTAACAGCTGTGGCCATCTTACCACACCTGCTCTTTCTCTCTTTTCTCTCTCGTGTTGTTTTCTGAACTATTTGAGTCTGCTGTGGACATGACATCCTCTCATTCCATTCACCGTAGACTTGCTAAAAATACTCACACCATCTCACATAACTGCTGTTGCTGTTGTTAGGTCAGCTGTGACTCAGGGACCTGGTAGACCAGTGGCACACAACCTTCCGAATACAGTTCCTCATGTTGTGGTGACCCCCCAACCATAACAGTATTTTCATTGCTACTTAATAACTGTAAGTTTGCTACTCTTATGAATTGGGCAACTCCTGTGAAAGGATTGTTCGATCCCCAGAGGAGTCGCGAACTACAGATGGAGAACCCCTGCAGTTTAGACGCTAGAAAGACACACCGCCCAGGCCTAAGTCATCTGGGTCAGTCACAGGCACTATTCCATCTTTCTCACAGAGAGTCGTCCTTTGTTTAAACTGGAGTTGTCAGAATCAGCAAATAGCATGATTATAATAATTTTAAAAAATCCACAGCTCGTACTTAGTTTTTCCCCCCAGTTGCCATTAATTAATTTATACAGCAAAGGAATCTCAAAGGCCATGTGGCACCCCGTTGTCATATCTCCTTGGTTTCCATTAAACTTTAACTGTTTCTTAGTTGCTTGCTGTTTCTTGACATTAAGTATGACATTGACAAGTAAACTATTTGGAGCAATGCCCCACAGTTTGGGTTTGTTTGATGTTCTTCACTCTTAGATCCTGGTGAGACATTTCTGCTCAGAGTCCCACTGAAATATTGTGACTTTCTCAGGGCGCCAGATCAGGAGGTGTGTGGGGTTGATAGCTGCCATCCCTGGTGATATCAGCTTGCTCACTTGGTTAAAGAGGTAATAAAGCTATTTTGATGCCATTTTAAACTAAGAGATATGTAACACTCTAAAAAATTATATGTCCCCAACACAAACACCTGTCAATATTTGCTATGATTTAAATTAAGCTGGAGAAATAAAAAAGAAATATTGATTTGTATAAAAGCAGTAAGAATATCCAACAGTCATATCATGAACACTGTGCTTTATGGAGAAATAGTTATATTTCTCAAAGCAATAAAAAATTAGTTTCATTGGTTTAGATCTTTGCAAACCACTTACCCCAAACCATTGACTTCTTTTATCTACTACTACATTCAATTTGCTGTGACATTTGTTATTGTTGCAGAATATGAGAAAAAAGCAAACTTACATAATTAGAAAGGAAGAAACATTTTAGTTGTCTTTTCAAATAATTGTATATAATCTTCCTTGATTTGACACCCAAATCCAGCAAGCAGCAGATTCTTAACAGTTAGTTGCAATGCAGAATTTGAAACCATGTCACTGAACTTTTTGCTCTCTGATAATATTAAGATTCACTGGTCTTCCTTGCATTTGGGATAGGTCTTCCTTCATTTTGTAATATTATTCATTGTCTTTTGGAAAATACTGATCACTGTAATTACATATATGGAGCTCTGTAGTGGGTTGCATGTTACACTGCTAGCAGCAAATTTGGTGGTTCAAAATCACCAGTTGCTCCATAGGAATAGATGAGACTACCTCTTCCTGTTCAGATTGACAGCCTTGTTGACCCACGGGGGCAGTTCTACTCCGTTCTCCAGGTTCTAATGACTCACTATGAGTCAGCATTGTCAATGACAGCGGGTTTGGTTTTAGATTGGAGTTGACTATATCTTCCAAAAAGGTCACAATACATGAAAGAAAACAACAAATCACCTTTCTGATTACTATCAGTGATCTCATCAGAAAATTTCTTGGGCATTGAGTATCTCTGAAAATTATAATGGTAGGTACAAACTATCCATATTTTAGTGTTTACGTGAGGGTTCACATTTTTATCATTGGTAATAAATATTGCCAGTTGCTTTCTTTGAAGTGTCAATGTTGCTTTGTTTATTATTCAGAAAATGTTTACTAAATTCCCAACTCTGAATAGCCATTATTTGTCTGCCAGTTGTTCTTTGAAGTATAAAAGGGTATTATGTGACAAATACCATGTGCACAAGCAATTGCACACATGTTTTTCTAGGACAACGCCTGAGGATCACTGTGCATTTTGCATCCTTCCTAGTGCAGTAGCCCCAAATATGAAAGCCAAAAACGCCCAAGGGTTAAGGCTTCATAACATGAATACATTTTACTGGTCCATCAAGGATTCTTTATTTTTAAAACCAATGGTGCACAGCTGCCACTGAGTCAATTCTGACTCGGAGCAACTCAAAAGGAGAGAGTAAAATTGATCTTTCGTGCTTCTGAGACAGTAATTCTTTATGAGAACAGAGTAGCTGCTGGGCTTGAAATGATGACTCGTTAGTTTTCCGTCTAATGCTTCACCCAGTTCACCACCAGTGCACCTCATAGCCTTTATCAAACCAAAACAAAACTCACTGCTATCAAGTCAATTCTTACTCAATGTTGACTCTATGGAACAGAGGAGAAAGGTCATCTTTTTATTGTGGAGTGGTTGGTGGTTTTACACTGTTGACTTTCGCAACCAATGTATAGCCTCCTCCACCATCAGGACTCCTCTAAGGTTGCCATGTCAGGAATAGGATAGCACTGAATATCATGGCTACTCATATGTTTGATTTGTGCTCCTGCCTTGATTTGTGCTACTTTGCCCATACTATTTATCATACACCATTACATGACAAATAATGTCCTAATATTATAATAAAAATAGCTCTTCGGGTCTCAGGGACCTCTCTAGGTCTGGTGATCATGCTTTGAGAAGACAATGAGACACAAACACACATACACACCTCTAATACACTTCCTCTATCTTTTGGGGGCTTTGAACTTAATTTGAAGTGGCAGACAAAAAGTCAGAAGAGGGCAGGGTCCAGAGTCCATAGGAGATGCAAGTTATTGGTAATTTAGTTTTTGTTTGGGGCTAGAGAGTTCATGGAGTTGATTATATTATAAATCTGTGTTATCCAGTGTAGTAGCCACAGGTTTCCTCTAGACCTAGTTGAAATAAACAGAAAGCACATATTCAATTTTGAAGGCTTACTATGGATTAGAGAATCTAAGTATCTCATTAAGAATTTTTATATTGATTACACATTAAAGTGATAACATTTTATATTTGGGTCAAACTTATAAATGAGTCTATTTAATCGATATATCCTTGAATTAAATTTCATTTTTGAATGGAGATTCTGAAAGTGTAAAACTATATAGCTTGCATTATAGTTTTATTGAGCAGTGCTTTTTAAAGTTAATAAACAGATAAAATGCAATTATTCTTATAAAATAGGACCAAGTATGAACCAAAGATCACATACCAGGGATTATTTTTCACCCATTTTGTGTGTCTGAAGTCTGGAGTCAAAAAAGAGCTTTATTTAAATAATGAAGCATAGATTACTGAAATAGCTTGACAAATACTTGCATTGCTAAGGGACTAGAGAGCACAATCTTGTCTTGTGGAAATCAAGGAAGGCTTTTTAGAGAAAGGCATGTCTTGGTTGAAACAGAAGGACAATTGAAATTGTTCCAGTGGATGAGGTACCAGTAGGTTGGGGAGGAGCCCTAGTGGTGCACTGTGTTAAATGTTGGACTGCTAACACCTTGTTTGGTGGTTCAAACTCATCAGCTGCTCTGTAGGAAAAGATGAAAGCTGTCTGCTCCTATAATTGCTTACAACCTGAAATATCCTCTGGAGTAGTGCTACTCTGTCTTCGGGGTCTCTACTCATTGCAATAGACTCCACAGCACTGAGTTGGGATAAGACGGTGGGGAAGAACACAGAGGGCACTTCAGAGAAAGGCTACAGCATTTGCAAAGATATAGAGAACCTTTCTCATGATCCACATGGACAACTCCAACATGTATAGAGGCTGTGGTAATAGTCTTACAACATCACCTGTAGCTTTTTATAGAAAATCCAGTTTTCCCTGAGGCACTTGAATAAAAAAGAGATGGTTTAGTTACTTCCTACAGTCCTGAAATGAAGTGTGGATTAAAAGCTATATAGTTATAATTTGGAAAGCATCCTGGATTCATAAGAGATTCTATGTAAATTCTATTTGGTTTTGTAGCCACACACGGGTTTTTACTTTTCTGCATCTTGCCAAACATGTGACCTTTGTTTCCAGAATAGTAAAAACCTGACCCCAGAGAACATGGAGCCACACATAGCTTTTAGCAAGATGCAAAGGAAGAGATAAAGACCTACATAGGCATAAAATTGATATAATAGTTAATTCTGAAATGATGTCAGAATGATATTATGGCTGGTTTATTCTTAGTTGAACTGGGATATCCCAATGTCATGCTGGAGCCTGGAGAGGACATTGCTGATCTTTTAACGCGGTCACTGCCATTGCCAATGATCTTTTAACACGGTCATTACCATTGCCAATTGAGAGAACACATCCTTGTGAGGGGTGGTTAAGTGGTGGTTGAGCTTTAGAGTGACGTGTACTTTTTCAGATGAAGACAAACAAAAGCCTCTCTGTAGGCTTTAATTTTTCAAAACTGAAACCAGAAAAGAACCAGGCAAAAATATTAGATTGAAAACCTAAGCCAACTTTCCAAGCTCCCTTGTGACTGCTCTATATGTATTTGTTTGGAATCATTTCTCTTCCTTTGAGAGTAAGTCAGGAGCCCAGGTGACATACAGGTTATGAGTTGGGCTGTGATTCAGCAAGCTCAGTAGTTTGAGACCACCAGCTAAATCTATGGGAGAGAGACAAGGCTTTCTAATCCCATAGGAGTTATAGTCTCAGAAACTCAGTCATTTATATCATCTCTTAAAGGGTCGCTACCCATCAGAATTGACTAGATGGTGGTGAGAGAATGTAAGTAAGGTGGGAACAGGGGTCTCATTTGTCTTGTTCGAGGCTGTATTCTTAGTGCCAGGAGCAATACATAGTAGGTGCTCAAATAACTTTTCTTGTAATTATTTAATTGACCCCCAAATATCTTTCCTGACAATAATCTACCCAGAAATTGGTCTCCTATGTACTCTTAACCATGATAATACTGTTGGTGGGTGATAGAAATGGTCAAAGATCTTGGTTGCTAAAGGTTACAAAAGGTTGGAGGTTAGACTCTCACAAAGGCTGCATTGGAAGGAAGGCCTGATGAGCTGCTTTGGAAAAATCAGCCATTGGAAACTTACCATGTCATAGATTGGGGGTAGCTATGAGTTGAAATCCACTTGAGCACAACAGATTTTTAAATTGGACAATTTCCTTCTTCTCAAAATAATGCCTATGAACTTAGGGTTTTCTCTGAACTACCAAAAAAAAATCCCCAAACTCCATGCCATAGAATCAAAACTGATTCACAGTGGCTCCTTTGTGCGTTCAGAGAATATAACTGTTTATGGGAGTAGAAAGCCCAGCCTTTCTTCCTTGGTGCTGCTGGTAGTTTCAGATAGCTGACCCTGGGGCTCCCAGGGCTACGTGTAATCACTCTCCCATCAGGGATCCTCTCTGTACTAGGCACTTTATAAATGGTATTTCTAGTCCATACAATATTGTATGGTTGTTACTGAATATTGTCATCATGTCTACTTTAACAAAGAGGAAATGGCGATTCAATTATACAAGCCCGTGATGTTAATGTGAATGGGCTTAGCTGTGATTCGATCTTACCTTTGTGTTTACTCAAGTCTGCTCTCCTATTCCAAGAACTGTTTCTCCCCCACATATCATCTTGTCTCATGATCTGGAATTAGGATAGCATGAGGAAGATAATCAGTATCTTTGGGCCACTTGAAAAAGATGATAAGTCAAGAACATGTATGGGTTCTGACATTTCCTGAGCACTCACCTCAGGCCAGCGCATGTCAAATACTTCACTTGTTTTTATTTCAGGGAATGTTATTTATATGGAGGGAGGAAGTGGAAGTCAGAGAAATTGCAGACTTTATGTTAGACCTTGCAGTAAGTGAGAGACAGAGCCAGGGTTCAGTCTCCCTCCACATTCAAGGACCACACTTCTTACTGGAAAAAAATGTGAAAAAAGCATAGGCTTTGAATTCACATGGTTTAAAAAAACAAAAGTACATTCAAGGTATATAATGAAATAGTTTGCTCTTGACAGCTTGCAGCCTCCCAAACTCTTTGCTCCCGGGTAGTTACCCACCCTCATTAGCTTCATATAGCTTCCCAGTGTGCCAACGTGTAGAGCAAGAAAAATGCACCCCTTCCTCTGAGTGCATTCGGACCCATAGGGTCCTAACATAGAGTTTCTAAGACTGTAAATCTTTATGGGATTGCATAGCTTCACCAGCTCCAGAGGAGAAGCTGGTAGGTTTGAACTGCTGATCCTGGGTTTAGCAGCTCAGCATGCAAAGACCAAGTACATATAGGTTCATATCCATTCTCTCAATTTCCAACAGAAGATATTATATGAATCACTTTTTAAAAATGTGCATGAACTATTACATTCTTTAAAAAATCATTTTACTGGGTGCTCTTACCAACTCTTATAACAATCCATTCATCCATTGTGTCAAGCTAGTTTGTACATGTTGCCCTCATCTTTTTCAAAACATTTTCTTTCTACTTGGCTCCTCATTTTGTTTCCTCCCTCTTCCACCCTTCTATCTTTAAGAACCCTTGATACATTATAAATTATTGATATTTTCATAGCTTACACTGTCCACTGTCTCTCTTCACTGATGTTTCTGTTGTTCATCAGCTTGAGTGAAGGGTGGTGGTGCTGTGTGTGTGTTGTATGTTAATTACTGTGATTGGTTCCCCCTTTCTCCATCTACCTCCCCCCTACCCTCATGGTATTTCCAGTACTGTTCCTGAGGGGTTTATCTGTCCTGTATTCCATTTGTTGAGAGCTCTTATCTGTACTGGTGTACTTGCTCTGGTCTAGCTGGATTTGTAGGTAGAACTGGGATCATGATAGGGGGGAGGGCAGGAAGCACTGAAAAATATGGGAATGTTGTTTGTTTCTTCGGTGCATATTAATCACTTCAAAGCCTTTTTCACTACACTTGATAATATATGGTAACGGCTAACACTTATAAGAGATGGTGCTTTTCTTGTCAATCTTATCAGACAAGTGCTATCTTTATAGGTGGTTGCACCAAGACACAGAGAGATTGAATGACTTGTCCAAGATCACATAGCTTGTAAGTAGTTGGAGGCAAGTTTTACATTGGGGTCTTTTTGATCCAGAGATAGTCTTAACCTCATCTTTTTGTGTGTGTGCTTATAATTTTAATGTGAATTGGGTTAATATTTACAGAGCAGATCATCAGTTTACAGGCAACAGTTCATACACATCTTGTTTCCTTTAATCCTTTGCCACCCCTTCAGTTTAACATCAGTTTCCCCACTTTCTCCTCATGTTTTCTGTTTCCATTCCTCCTCCTTTCCAAAATCTTATGAAAACTTTGAAAAAAGCTAAAGAAAGGAAACATTTACCCTGGAAGATTCTCTCATTTTGATCTCTAATGGTTTATTATTTTAAGGTGTGTGTACCTCCTAGTGATACTATTTGATGGATACAGTCCTTATATATGAAGATCTATTCCTTATGTTTTACATATAAGGAGATGCACTATGAATGTATAGTATATACCACATATTGTAAGAGGAGAGGCACTGGACAGTGCATAGCCGCTAACTGAAAGGATAGGGAGGTGTCTCCGCAGACATAACTGATGATCTACTCTTGAAAAACATGTCACTGAAAACCTTCTGGAGCACAATTCTGCTCTGACGTACACGGGGTTGCAATATGTTGACTCAACAGCAATTTGAAAAAAAATTATAGATGAAGACTCATTTTTTTATTCTGCAAATTTTATGTCTTTTCTCTATAATGCTATGTGTCTGCCACATCATTTTGTCAAATATCTGGATAGCATGCCACCATGTGATTGCATCATAAATTATGTAGCCAGTTTCCTACTGCTGGACGTTTTGGTTTTCAAATATATTTTGCTCATAAAATGCTACATGTTCATTTCCTATGTGGGTATATCAGTCCCAGAAGTGGAATTACTGAATCAAATGATCCATGTAAAAAATTATTGATATTTGAGTTCCAATTCATACATGCATAGGTTTATTGCAAACAAAACATGTTTATACAGTGGTTGGCATCAGACAAATCCTCACAGTAATATAGTCTCTTTAGGATGCCTTTAGAAAAAAGAATACTAAAAAAAGAAAGCATTGTGTCAAGATCAGCTAGCTTCAAGCTCATCTTTCCACCAGTCTTTTGAATAAGCTCAAAGATAGTGAAGACAACTATGTGGGGTGAATTATAACCAGGGATGAATCTTGGTTTCACCACTATGATCCAGACAGCAAGGTCCAATACAAACAGTAGCTTACCAGAGTGGTTTATAAGATCAGAAGATCAAAGGCCAAGTGATGAAAATGAGACCATATTGGTAAGTGGGTTTGAAAAAATGAACAGGAAAGTTGTACTGAGGAATATTTTTCTTTATTTTTCTCTTTTAGTAAATAATTTTTTTGGGGATCTTACTGCTCATATTACAATCTCTACATCAATTGCATCAAGCACATCTGTGTATATGTTGCCATCATCAGTTTCAAAACATTTTCTTTCTACTCAAGTCCTTGGTATCAGCTCCTCTTCCCCCCACCCATCCTCATGAATCCTTGATAAATTTTAAATTATTTTAAATTCATAAATTACATTGTTGTCTCCCTTCTATTATTTCCCTCCCTGGTGGGGTGTGTTTGTGTGTTATATGCCAATAATTGCTATTGGTTTCCTCTTCCTCCCCCTTCTTCTTGCATTCTCCCCCTACCCTGGTAGTATCACTACTCCCATTATTATCCCTGAGGGGTTTATCTGTCTATATTCCATGTGTCAAGAACTCTTATCTGTACTAGTGTACATGCTCCAGTCTGGCTGGATTTATAAGGTTCAACTGGGGCCATGATAGTGGGGGTGGGGGAGAAAAAGTATTAAAGAACTAGAGGAATGTTGTGTGTTTCATGGGTGCTATACTGCACCCTGACTAGTTCCTTCTTTTTTTGTGATCCCTCTGTGAGGAGATGTCTCATTGTATACACAGTCCTCGTTCACATCAATATGATTACTTGTTTTGGGGTTTCTTATGCCTGATACCTGACTTGTTGACATCTTGTGATCACACAGGCTGATGAACTTCTTCCATGTGGGTTTTGTTGCATCCCTGCTAGATGGCTGCTTATTTAATTTCAAGATTTTAGACCCAGGACACTATAGCTTTTGATAGTCGGGCACTTTCAGCTTTTTTCACCAGATTTGCCTATGCAACCCTTTTTTTTGGGGGGAGAAGGGGCATCACTACCCTCTGGTGGTTATGGGAGCTACCCAGCGCTTCTCCTGAGAGCCGCCGCTGGATTTGAACCGCCAAACCCGCGGGCTGCAGTCCCACCCTCAACCACTTACACCACCAGGGCTCAGCCCCCATTTTGTTTTCAATGATCATGTCAAGGAGAGCATCACAGAGTGCTAGGTTATTAGAACATAGTGTACTTGCATTGAGGGGGGACTTGAGTAAAGACCTAATGTCTGTCTGTTACCTTGATACTTGACATATAAATTTCTGTACACAAACCTATATCCCTATTGTTAAATACTAATAAATTTGCATATATATGTGTCCCTATATTTATACCCCTTAAATGTCTTCTGCTTCTTTTTCCTTCCTTTATTTCCTTTTACTTTCCTCATGCCCTACTGTCATGTTTGACCTCCATTTGGCAATCAGTAATTCCTCTTGGCTACAATGCACATGATCAACTCCCACCAGGCATTTTACACCCACCTTGTCATTGATTTTAGATCTCTTGTTGTTCCCTTGTTCCTGGCTTGATTTTAGATCTCTTGTTGTTCCCTTGTTCCTGGCTTTGCTGACTCGTCCCTCCATACAACATCCTCCTCCCAATCTGGAATGGTCATTTCCATTGTTTTTTCCTTGGAGTTGTTTATCATGCCTATCTTATATAGATAGACATGAAAAGAAAAAGGAGGAGGAGAAGACAAGAAGAAGAAGAAGGAGGAGGAGGAGGAGGAGGAGGGAGAAGAAGAAGGAAGAAAAAGAAGAAAGAAGAAGAAAAGTGCCTATAAATAGTTCTAGGTCTGTTTTCTGACCCTTATGTATGTTTTTCGATCAGTCTGATGAGTTGACAAGCCCTGCTCTCTGAGACAAAAATCTGTAGTCATGATTCCTCTGGGCCATAGTTGCTTTGCTCCCCTTACTGCTCTGTTATGCTCCCTTCGTGTTTCAGTGTGTGTGAGTTAGATAAGGCACAGTTCCTCTACTGTGTCTCCAGTCCTTTCCCCTGCAATGCTGTGGGTCCATGAGGGTATGTCGTGTTTTGTGGTGGAACCGGCCCTATGCCCGTCTCCATTGGCTGCTCTGCTCCAAGCAAGAGTGTCATCATCAGGGTTTGGTGGACTAGGATGCAGTCCACTCTTTCTCTCTCTTTCTAGGGAATATTCTTCAATCGTGATAATACATGGCACATTCTTTGAGGGTAGCAACAGCTGCACTACAAGAATTTCATTGCTCTATCATTATGATCTCATGATCTTGCCCTTTCAGATTTCCTTTTGTTCCCCAACCTCAATAAACATTGAAAAGGAACAAGATTAAATCATTTGAGGATGCCAGAACTGTCATTTTGATGAGTACATCAAGGAGCATAGAGTTTTTCAGGAAAGGATGAGTGGAGTGGAAACACTGTCTTCAGCAGTGTACAAATTGCGATATCTGAAAACAATAGCTTCACATTTTGATACTTCTGCCTAATAAATGTTTCTATGATTTTCTTTCATTTTAAGAAATCATTTTATTGGGGACTCATAATTTTATCACAATACATACATGCATTCATTGTGTCAAGCTTATTTGTACATTTGTTGCCATAATCCTTTTCAAAACATTTTCTTTATACTTGAGAACTTGGTATCAGCTCTTCACTTCCCCCCTCCCTCCCCCATCATCCCTCTGTCATGAACCCTTGATAATTTAAAGGACTAGAGGAAAATTGTATGTTATAATGGTGCTATTCTGTGCCCTGTATAGCTTGTTTCTCCCCTGTGACCCTTCTGTGAGGTGATGTCCAATTGTCTAGAGATGGTCTTTGGGTCTCCACTCTGTGCTCACCCTCATTCACAATGATATGATTTTATAATAATACTTTAAAAATTACTTTTGTATACTTTTCCTACTTACCTGTCAGTTAATCACGCTGCTGTGGCTTGTGTCTTGCTGTTATGATAGAAGCTATGCCACTGGTATTTCAAATGCCAGAAAAGTCACCCAAGGTGAACAGGATTTAGTGGAGCATCCAGACTAAGAATACACAGCAAAGAAGTTATTGTTTGCCCTATGTAGGCTGTAACTGAAGCAAATTAAAATAAGTCCACCCAAACCATGACACAACCTATGTTTATTCCACATGAATTTAAAGAACATCTAAAGAACATATTTGACACTTTAAACGGTAATGTCAGATGACTTGATGATCTGTGGGTGGACATCAAGAACATCATACATGAAGTAAGCAAAGAGTTATTAAAAACACAGCAAAAAAGGAAAAGATCAAAGTGGATGTCAGAAGAGACCCTAATACTTGCCCTTAGTTGTAGTGTCACGAAAGCAGATGGAGGAAAGGGTAGAGTAAAATAACTGAAGAAAAAATTTCAAAGAGCAGCATGAGAAGACAAAGTCAAATATTATAATGAACTGTGCAAAGACCTAGAGTTAGATCAAAAAGGAAGAATATGCTCAGTGTACCTTAAACTGAAAATGCTAAAAAAATTCAAGCCTTGATTTGCAGACTAAAAGAATCTATGGGACAAATATTGAATGCTTTAGGAAACATCAAAAGAAAATGAAAATAATACACTGGTTCACTGTACAAAAGAAGATGGAGAGAATTCACAGATAGCATATGAATAAGAACCAACAGTGTGGAGGAAGAAGTTCAACTGGCCCTGAAAGTATTAGCCAAAAACAAGGCTCCAGGAATGGATGGAATACCAATCAAAACATTTCAATAAGCGGATGAAGCATTAGAAACACTCACTAGTCTATGCCAAAAAATTTGGGGCATTTGACAAGAAAAGGTCCATATTTGTACCCATTCCAAAGATAGGTCAACAGAATGTTCAAATTATAGACCAATATAAAGGATATCACATGCAAGTAAAATTTTGCTGAAGATCATCCCACAATGGTTGTAGTAATACATTGACAGGGAGCTGCCAAAAGCTCAGGTCAGATTCACAAGAAGTTGTAAAGCAAAGGATATCACTGAAGTCAGATGGATCTTGGCTGAAAGAGAATACCAGAAGTATGTTTACTTGTGTTTTATTGACTATGCTAAGGCATTCAGCTATAGGGATGATAACAAATAACCTTGAGAAAGATGGGAATTCTAGAACATTTGATTGTGCTCATACAGAACACGTACATCGACCAAAAGGCAGTTGTGCGAACAGAATAAGGGACCACTGCATGGTTTGAAATCAAGAAAGGTGTATTTGATGAGACTGTATTCTCTCATCATACTTATTCAATCTGTGTGCTGAGCAAATAATCAGAGAAGCTTGAATTATGTGAAGAAGAACATGGCATCAGGATTGGAAGGAGGCTTATTAATAATCTGAGAGATGCAGATGACACAACCTTAGTTGTTGAAAGTGAGGAGGAGTTGAAGCACTTACTGATGAAGATAAAAGAGTGTAGTTTTCAGTATGCGTTAAGACTTAATGTAAAGAAGACACAATTTCTTACCACTGGACAAATATGGAACATCATATTAAATGGAGAAAAGATTGAAGTTTTCATAGATTTTGCCTTACTTGAGTCCACAGTGAATGTTTTATGGAAGCAGAAGTCAAGAGATCAAAGTACATTTCCTTAAGTAAATCAACTGCACAAGAGCTCTTTAGAAGATTGAAAAGCAAGGATGCTACTTTGAGAACTAAGGCACACCTGATCAAAGCCATGGCATTTTTAATTGCCTCCTATGCATGTGAAAGTTGGGCATTGATTTAGGAAGACTGAAGACAAATTGATGCATTTTAATTATGATGCTAGAGAATGACAGTCAAAGTGCCATAGTCTACTAAAAGGACAAACCCATCTGTTTGGAAAGATGTGTGGCAAGAGTGCTGTAGAGGCACTTAATACTTTGAGTATATTACTAGGAGATACCAGTTCCTGGGGAAGGACATCATGGTTGGTAAAATAGAAAGGTAATTTAAAAAAAAGGAAGGCTCTCAAAGAGATGGATTGAAACTCTGGCTGCAGTATGGGCTAAAGAGAGAGAATGATTATGTGGATGGTACAATACCAGGCATTCAGTCTTTCATTTTGTTCTGCAGAAAGTTTCTTTGGGTTGGAACCAACTCTAAGGCACCCAACAACAGCAGCAACATTTGATAGTTGCCCTCATGAAATCACTGAACATAGGGGTGCTGTAGCAAAGTATAGTGAAGCAGTCAGGTGGTATCTGGCTATTAGAAAGACCGGTGTCCAAGATCTTAAAGAATTGTCTTAAAACAAGAGGCTATCTATGTAAGATGATACCTAAGTCCACACAGAAGAAGCACACCAGCCTTTGTGATGCAATAGTTGTAAATAATAACGTCCTAGACCAGAGAAGGGAACTGTATTAGTTTTTGAGTACCTAGTTTCAAGAAGACTATGGATGATAGTGAACTGTTTGCAGGATCTCTACTTTAAGTAAGCATCCAAGAATCTCCTCTGCCCTTTAACTGGTGTGGTGAGTGGCTTTGCTGTTAGAGAGTGCAATGGAAAATAGGTAAGTGAAGATATAGTTAGGTCACAGTTGGACACCTTATCATGTGCTCTCTCCCTTTTGACCTATTTTAAATTTGTTCTACTTCTTATCATTCACTTTTATCTTTTCAAGTGAGGTTTTTCTTTTTTTTGGGGGGGGGGGGAGCACCACTGCTCTCTGGCGGTGGGAGTAGGAGGCCCAGCCCCACTGCTGGGATTGAACCTCCGTCCCAGTGGGCCGCAGTCCCGCACACAACCACTGCGCCACCGGGGCTCAGCCCTCCAGTGAGGTTTTTCTATTGCGGTTGGGGTTTTTTAACTTTTTTTTGTTTTTGTATGTTTTTCTTTTTACAAAATCCAGAATAACTCTATTTAGACAGTAACTAGATTATTAGTTTCTTGGGGTTATGACAGGGGAGTTTTCAGAGGAAATAGGGGGGAATAATTATGAGTACAAGAATAAGGGAAATGTTCTAAAATTTATTTTGGTGGTCATTGTACTCTTTTTAATATGTCTACACTATTAGATTGTATATTATGTGATTTATATGTCCATAAAATTTAAAGTTAAAAAATAGAAAAGGTCAGGTTCAGATGTTTGGCTGGCAGTATATACAAAGGCAAAACGGAATGTTCTTGATACTTAATACTCAAGAAAGCAGAATAAAGACAATTATTTCAATAATCGAGTGCTCAGTCTGGGGAGCCTGGGTGTCTAAATTGTCCCCTTCCTCTGTTCAGAGAGGAAATCAGTTCAATTGCAGGAAATACCACTGAATTTCAAACACAGACAGGAAGTGTGCTATCTTCTCAGGGACGATGGGGGAGCACTGCTGGGTGGAGCTGCTGAAAAGTCTCTAAGCTTATATGGAACACAAAGGCCTTTTCTGCTTTCAATTCTAGTAGTCTAGGGGAGTAGAAATGTGTGTGAGTTAACCAAAGGCAGGCAGCTACTTCCTGGCAGCTACTGAGTCTATAGGTGTACAAGATGAAGGCATGGCCTCTTCAGAGTCTCCCCAGTGAATAACATGATCTGGGTGATTCAATCCTGAGATGTTCATTGTTATCTTTAGACTTTTGGAGATAGTGTTTTTCAGATTTTCAAGGAAGAGCACATATTTCTCTTTTAAGCAAGAGAAATATACAAAGATCATTACAACTAAAACTATTCTTCCCAAACAGGCTAGCGGTCCCCTACGATGATAAGGCTTAAAGGACCCAAGTGCATCCTTCACCTCTAGGTCTTCCATTGACCTTGAAGCTGCTGGGAATACTAGAGATGCAAATGTTCTCTAAGAGCTCAACTTGGTGACAGGGAAATTCTTCGTGCCCTCAGGCCATCAATAGTGGTTAAGCATACTCATAAGCATTACTGAGTATGGATCTCTGTCCTGTCATATGAAAGTGCAGGTGGGCTTCCTGTACTATATGAACTACGTGACTTCAAAAAAAAAAAAACGGGGTGCAGAGAAGAAGAGGAGAGGTGTTTACATACACAGGACAGTGGAAGTGGTGTAGCAGGGTGGGTATCTGCTTTAGTTTCCTTGGTAATTGTATCAAAAGTACCACAAAATAGGTGGTTTTAAGGAATGGAAGTGCATTGTCTTGCCGTTCTGGGGTCCAGAAGTCTGGATGCAAGTCACCTGCAAGTTTTTATACAGAGAGACCTGGCAGTGTCGTGGTTATGCACTGGGCTGCTAACCCTAAGGTCAGCAGTTAGAAACCAGAAGACGCTCTGTGGGAGAAAAGCTATCTAGTCTGGTCGAGGGTTACAGTCTTGGAACTCACAGGGAGAGTTCTACCCTGTCCTAGAGAATTACTGTGAACCATAATCAATTTGATGGCTGTGAGTTTGATTTTGATTTGGTGGCAGGTTCTATGCTTTCTGGACTTAGCTTCTGGTAGCCTGCAGCATTTATTGTTGTTCCTTGTTTTGTAATTGTAGATGCATCTTCCCACCAAGTCTATCTTCTCTGTGTGACTGTCTGTATCTCATCTCCCCTCTTATATGATCACTCTCACAATGGGTTAGAACCCACTGTCATGTAGTACAGCTTTAACTTAACAGAACATCTTCAAAGATAAACTATTTCCAAATAGGGTCATATGAATAAGTACAGGGGTTAGAACTTTAACATGCCTTTTTAAGGAACAAAATGCAATCCAGAACAACATACTTTGCTGACTTTTTCAGAGTGTGTACAGCCAGCTATATATACCTCACAGTGGAAAATGATCCAGAAGAGAAAATTTTTGATTAAGACTGGATTGGCTAAACTCCTCCTTTGCCCTCACTTTTATAGGACAGAAAAAATTCTACCCATCCTGGATGCAGTTTGGCAAGACAAGTGGAAAGTCTAGTATTGTAATTCTAACCTGGGGATGTACCCTACGGACATAACTTGAAACATGGAAAAAGTTGTTTCTTGAAAGATTAAAGAAAGTTAAAGATAGCAAACATCCAATAATGGGGAAATCATGACATACATTAGAGTTATTGTGTGTCATTGCATTGACTCATAGGGATCCCATCAGACAGAGTGCTATTCCCTCCTAGCATTTCCAAGGCAACATATATGTAATGTGCTTGATACAGATGATGTATTGAATGTTATAATAGCTGTAAGAGCCCCCAATAAAATTATTTTTAAAAAGTCACATTTTTCTTTCTTTTAAAATATGTCTTTATTTATTTTAATAAATCATTTTATTGGGGTCTCTTACATATATAATCACAAACCATATATCCATTGTCTTAGGTGGACATATATAATAATTTGCATCGATAATTTCTATGTATCATCTTTCTTCCACCCTGCAATCCCTGTTGAACTCTTAATCTATTATGTACTATTATTTTTGCAATCATACATCATGCAGTCTATCCCTTCATCTACTGTTCTGGCATCTTCCCCTGAGGGTGTTATTCTGTTATTATTGCTATCCACTCTCCCTTTCTTCCTCCACTTTTTTTTTCCCTTCCCTCCTCTCCCCTCCTCTCCACTACCCTCCCCTTCCTTCCCCTTCCCTATCCTCCTGGAATCACTTCTCCCCTTTCTGAGGGGGGTTGTCTTTCCTGAATTCTGTATATCGAAAGCTCTCATCTGTGTCACTCTTTGTACACTGGACTAGCAAGAATTTCCATATTGGACTGAAGGATTAAAGAAACAGAAGAGTGCTTTGTATTTCATCAGTGTTCAGCAGCCCCCTGGATGCATTGTTTCCTCTGTACAGTAACCCTGTGTGGGGAAGTCCGATTATCCGCAGATGAGCTCTGAGTCTCTGGCTTGACCTCAGCATCCCAGTGATGAGGAATTTGTAATTCTGATGCCTGTTTTCATCAACACCTCATGACCACACATGCTGGCATGCATCTTCTATGTGGCGTTTGGTGCTTCCCTGCTGGATGGTCACTTGCTTGGCCACAAGTTTTTAAGATTCCAGATGCTATGTCTTTTAATAGCCACACAGCAATGGTGGCAGTCATGTACTCGTGTATCAATTTCATGATTGAGAATGTAGGGGTGGAGTCTAGCCTGTCAATCTGGAGATAGCCATTGAGACCTCTGTGTGGGTAGGGCTTTCTCTGAGAATTCTGGGAAGTCTCGCGGTATTTCCCCCATGGAGATGAGAGGCCATCTCCCCAGTTGTTGGGAGACGTTCGACTGATAAGACAAGATGGCAGCATTTGATGAACTGGAGGAGCCCGAGGAGAAGCCACACGGCCTTACCCTGATGGAACCAGACCTCTGAAGGCAGAAAAGTCACAGAGAGACCTGTGCCAGTGCTGATATGCTTCTACCACCAATGAATACTGCTGATTAATCCTGGGCCCTGGAAATGAGGAGCTGTGGGGAGACCCCTGCCAGCACCGGGATGCTTCTACTGCTGCTAGATACTCAAGACTCTGCACCCACTGGCCTGTGACTTCATGAGTTGGAAGGAGACTTTATGAACTAGTATCAGACATATGGGCTAATATCGGATTTATGACCTTGGACTGGACTGGGTTGGGATGCTTTTTCAATGTTCCATTCCTCTTGTATATAAACCTTTCCCTTATATCCATATGCATGTCTATGAATTTGTTTCTCTAGTCTACTTGGACTAATACACCATCTGAGGAAAAGCCACATCTTTCTCCCTTGCAATAAGAGGTTGGCTTGGACCACCCACCTTTCTTTCAGCAGGCCGGCGGTTTATCACTGAGCAGCCAGAATTCCTTAAATTAGAGTACATTCATCAATGTAATATGTAGCTATTAATAAATTTAAGCTGTAATTCTAAAGAAGGCAATATGTAGAATGATTTGCATCATGATTAAATTTATGCAAAAATATGCATAGAAAGAAGACTAAAGATACAAAATACTAAATGTTTATATTTGGGTAGTTGAGATTGTGAGACATAATTTTTCTCTCTTAATTTTCTATAATGAACATATATCTTTTTAATTAAAAAGATAAATTTAACTAAAAACTATTAGTGGATTAAGGATTTGGCTAACATGTATGTACTATCAAGTCACATGATTAAGTTAGATCTGCGGACATAATTTTAATTGTGGACCATCAGTAAATTAGTAAAAAATGTTGAACTTAAGTGTTAAGGAAATTAACAGTCAGTTCTTTCCAGAAGATTTCTTTCACTGAAGTCAGTACTTTTGTCAATAAAATGCTTCAACAAGTCTTACTGGTTCCGGGCTGAGCCCTGGTGGCGTAGTGTTTGTTGCCGGTACTGCGGCCCACTGGGATGGAGGTTCAATTCCAGCTCCACGGAGCAAAGACTGGGCCTCCTACTCCCACCACCTGAGGGCAGTGATATCTCCCTCCCCCCTCACCCCCCCCCCAAAAAAAAAAGTCTTCCTGGCTCTATTTTAAGTAATTAAGAACTTGTAGAAATCAATACAATTTGCATATAAGTCATAAATTAATTCCATGAAACTTATGCATAGTTGTTCCCGCCCCCTTTGCTAAGTAGGTTAAACTGAACCTGTGCATTTTGTGGATACTCTGCCTGTGCTAAAGGCGCTCTAGTGACAGTATAGTGGTTTTCTTGATGGTGATTGGTTCAAAGCCAGTAGCTACTCTGCAGAAGGAAGAGGGAGCTTTCTGCTTACAGCTTCAGAAACCCACACAGCCAGTTCTCCTTTGTCCTTCAGGGTTGCTATGGGTTAGAACCAACTCAATGGCAGTGAGTGCTTATTGATTGATTGATTATTACTTTGCTTGGTAAAATCTACCCTGATAGATAACTCATCTGTCTGTTTCACATGAGATCAGAGTGGTTCAGATTAGATTTTTAAAAAAAGGGCCCAGATTAGCAAACTTTCATCATTATATACATACACCTTATTTAAAGCTTACTAAGCTTAAATTAAATTTAGGGTTCAACTCTATAATATGTCCATCTAATGTAGCATTTTGTTAGTTGTGCTTGGTACCATTTGCTACTGGGTTTATGCCTAAGGAAGAAGAGCTTGCGTCTCTTAATTTACTTGAGAGACTAGGTTTGCTGGATACTTATTGAAGTGATTTGACCGATGCCAGTGAATCACTATGGTCTGGAAATTTATGAGGTAGTAAAAAGAAAAAATTAGCCAGGAAAATGCCTCCAACCACAACTCACATATAATGCCAGTGACATAGCAATTCAAGGTTATTTATTGTGTCCATTCTATTTACTAGGCACTTTTCAGGTGCTAGGCATACAAATATGAATAAGACATGGTTCTTACCCAGGGGCAGTGGCTGTCATGCACTTTAATGCTAGCAAGAGGCAGGCAGATAAGGTAAGCTGAGGATGGGATCGTCTGGGCTACTGAGGACTACTCTGAGCTGAAGGGTGCTGTCCACATTTGACAGGCTTTGGTCACATTTCATTGACTCTTCCAATTTTCAAGAAACATTCAAGAAATGTATTTTAAATAGCATCTCTTAATTTTAAAATGTTGTCGGTTAATTATCATTATCATTATTATTAAAGACACTGTGAGTTAGAATCAAACAAACTGACAAGAAATCTATGAGGCCAAATTAGAACTGGGGGTAATAAGAATACACTTAAAAAAATCAAGATTATTTTACTGGGGGTTGTTACAGCTCTTATAGTAACTCGTACATCAATTGTATCAAGCATACTTATACATATGCTGCTATCACTATTTTCTAAACTTTTATTTTCTATTAGACCCCTTGGTATCAGCTCCTTTTTACCTCCTTCCTTCCACACTCGTGACCCTTGATTAATTAGAATTTATTATTATTTTCATGTATTACACAGACCAATATCTCTCTTTATCCATAGTTTCTGTTTTTAATCCCCCTGGTGTGTGTGTGTGTGTTATTGTGTCAATCATTGTAATTGATTCCCCTTCATCCTTCCTCTCCCCACCTTTTCTCTATCCTCCTAGACACTTTCTGTTTTAAAAACAGTCCCATTGAACAAAGCACTTGACTTTTTGCTAAATAGATATGATAATAATGACTCACATTTTTACTGAAACTATTTAAAATTTATTGGTATAAAATACTTGCCATACTTGAACACTGTAATTATTTTACAAAGACAGCTGCTATTGTTACCAGTTGATGGTAGGAGTTACTGACTGTGGAAAAAGAAGTCAGAGAAGACTTCACAGAGGAGGGGATTCCAGAGGATTGGGTTGCTGTTGAAGAAAAGAAAGTATTTAAAACATATAAGCTATGGGGAAGCTGTGTGCTCAGATGTCCATACATGGACATAAGGGGCAGTTGAGAAGGAAAGGTAGTGGCTAGACAAAGGTACCTTTAAAAGGAAGTTATAAGAGGTCACATAGCAGGTAGAGAGGGCTGGGAAGAATGGGTCTCTGGGTCAAGAATGCATCTCAATCTTGCAAACTGGCCAGTGTCAGGGGACTTTGAACTCTTCCCTTTCTCCCCAGTGAGGTTGGAAGTTCAAGGGGAAAATGACTTAGGATGCAAGTCTTTTTGTGAATGCATTTGTTATTGAATTTTAATAGGAAACATCTGGACTCAAGGAATGATGGTATTTCAGGCACCAAATTAAAGCAGTGAAGGTGAAACCACTGTCCTGAAAACCTTTGCTGATGTGCAGGACTAAGTTTTCCTTCATTTTGTGTTCTGTGCATACAAGTTTTCTTTTCAACAGAAGCTTCTTGGGAATTTTCAGAAAGGATCAGGCAAAGTTGATCAGCACTTTTTGTGCTGTGTTGTATTCCCCACCAACCCTTTGATGACATATTCTGAATGTCCATCTTCATCATTTATTTGAAAGCAAAAGTAACCCCTCAGATTCCCAGGTCTTAGTACACTTTCACAAAAGTGGGTTTTCAAGCACCAGGACCCTTGAGAATGAATTGCTCAAAGTAGTGAAGAAAATATAAATGGCCTGAAAACAATGACTCAGTGAAACAAAGGAAAACCTCAATTGATAAAAAAACAGAAAATACTATTAAATGTTATTACTGGAGCAATTGTACTGGTGGATCAAGAGGGAGATCAGTGACCAGGTATTACATTTTGACCTACCTGTAATTTCAGCAATTCACGATGCAGTGTATTCTGTCTGGTAGCAAGACCATCCCCACTTATAGTTCGAAGTCAGAGGGGATTCACCAGAGTCTTATCCTGTGTGGGGGACATGGAAAATGAGTTTTGGGCTCTCACTGTTATCTGTAGCCTTCTGCAAATCGAATGTTCAGAATTTAAGCTGTAATACCATCCCTCCTCAGGGTTTAGGTGTTATTATTTACAATACTTGAATCACACATGCTGGTGTGCTTCTTCCAGCCTTCTTTGACTCTGCTGAATAACATTAATGAAAGTTTTGCCCTATTTTCAACCCTCACTGTAAATAGTGTCCAGTCACCTCGATTGCTAATCTGTACAAATTGAGAATTCATTGTTGGACTGGCCATCTTTTAGAATGGCAAATAGGAGTTTGCAGACTGAAGTCCTGGAATGCTAACTTAAAGATTGGGAGTTCAAACCCAATGGGAGCATATCAGAAGGCCTAGCTATCTGCTTCCAAAATGTGACAGTCTTGAAAACTCTTTGGAGAAGTCATGTTCTGTTCACTCGGGGTTCCCATGAGTTAAAATCAGCTCAAAGGAAATTTCCAATAATATCGGATGAAGAGGTGCAGAGAAGCAGAAGAGAAAGAATATGTGAATATTGGGAGGGGTAGTCAGAATCGACTTATTGGTAGTGAGATTTGGCCCCATCTATATCTGCAAATCCAGGAGGTATAAATAGAAAAAATGTACATACAGGAAGCCCGAAGCAATTCTGTTTGGAGAAATTGATGAGAAATAAAGCTAAAGAAGAAATAAAGGAGTTAGGCTCAAAGCTTCTTAGCTTAAAGTGGATTCTGAAGGCATGTTAGAGAGAGAGAGTCACTAACTATAGCTTAATGGCAGGCAGGAGCAGACCACTCTAGAGATGATTACGTGCACAGTGAATTTAGTTTCCCAACTGGGATACGATCCTGGAAGGCTTCGTGCAGAAAATTTTGCTCTTCAAGGTTAGCCATGTGAATATTTGGATTGTTTCTCCCCTCTCCCCGCCCCCATAAAAGTATTTTGTGATGTGTTTTTATTATATGGCTAAGGGAATTTTAAGATCAGGTCATACTGTTTTCTTAAAAGACATTGCAAAATCAGGCAAGACTTATTTATGTATTTATGTTGGTACCAAGAAGTGTTTGGATCAAATTCTTGAAGACGAGTGCCAATTCCCTAGATTTTTTTCAACAGAAATATTCATTTTCACGGATAAAAAAACAAACCAGAATGATGGTTGAAATTGGGATGATGACTCATGAGTTGAAATTGAACCTTCTGAAATTAGAATTCCTACTGCATTGTTAACTCCCACAAAAGAACATTCAGAAAGTGCTCTTTGGTTATTGCAGAGTGAAGGGTAAGAACCTAGCTTGAGTTGTGCCAGGCAGAAGTCATATATTATTGTGTCCCTGTACCACAGGGATTACTGGATGTTATTAAGAATGCTCTTGTGTATTTCCTTTTTCAAAGCTGCAAATGCAAGCCTACAATTCTCTCCTGAGTTTTATTTAATATGTGCTTCCAGTTCTTTTTGGTTAGGGACTCTCAACAATAATATTTCTCTGTGCTGATAACAAATTGAATAACCTAATTATTGAAATAGCCTTAGTAGCTTTAAACATTCTTATTCACTTGGTAATGAGCCAAAATGGAGCAATATCAAAAGGCTGGGAGAGTTATAGAAAAGCCTTCTCTTTCAACAAATATACAAATGTGCTTGACACAATGGATGTATGTATGCATTGTTATAAGAGTTGTGTGAGCCCCTAATAAAATGATTTTAAAAATAGCCCTTTTCTTTCCAGTTTCTGGCATTTAACTTATTGCATTTGTTTTTGTTGTGTTGAAGTTAAAGACAAGTTGGGTGTTTAAAATTCTATGCAGTGTCTTCTGCCTACAAATATGTATGAAATCCCTACTATGAGTCAGTTAATCTGTGAAGTATGGGAATAAGATGGCTAGGATAGCAGTCCCCTTGAAGGGCTGTCTAACTGTACTGGAGGCCTGAGAGACATACAGAATGGTTTCTATGAGAAAGCTGGAATTGGACAGGGGGATAACAGCAACAGTGGCTGCTGGGGTCTGTTTGTGTGGCAGTCTGATCCCACCCAGTAGTGCCACAAGAGGAAGTAGCGATGCTCTGTTTGGGTGCAGATAACAGTTCAGGACATCCGAAGGCGCAGTTCTCCTCTGAAACACATGGGGTCGACATGAGTGAAATGTGTCTGTGTTGGAATCCTGAATCTTACATCTATTCAATGTGTGACTTCCTTCACCTCCAGCATCAAGATATCTGATAGAATTAGTAATGAAGATTAAATGAAGGTCTGGCTTATTTGGCTGAACCGATACCTGCTTGTTGAATGAGTCAAAACGCTTGTTAAAATAGCATGTATTTTGCTGAGCCCCGGTGGTGTAGTGGTTGAGTGCGGGACTGCAGCCCACTGGCTTGGCGGTTCAAATCCAGCAGCAGCAAGGCTGGGTAGCTCCCATGACCACCAGAGGGCAATGATGCCAACAACAAAAACAAAAAAAACAGCATGTATTTTCAGGGTTCTCTCTAAGGTGGGTAGAGGGAGCAGCCTAAAATAGAAGTCAGTTTTATATTCATTACTTTTCTTTGTTTGCTTATTTCCAAAGGTTTTATTTTATTGATCAGCATGCTTTGGAAGGAGACAGGTCATCAATCCTACTGCTTTCATCCCCAGAAGAGCTGTACACAGGACATACAAAGTGCCAACGGGCCTACAGGGACAGGACTGCTTTGTCCCTCCTATTACTTGTAGATCCAGTCGTAGCCACAAGACTTGTCATCCGTCAATTCTTCCAGCTTAATCCAGAGGCTGATTTCTTTCTTGGCGCTTTTGACCGAATCACTGCCATGAATGACGTTTCTGCCAACTTGAATACAGAAGTTCCTGGGGATGGTGCCTGGCTAAGAATCCACCGGGTTTGTCTCTCAGCATTACCCACACGTCTTCATCACATTCAGCCCCTTCCAGACCATGGCCACAATGGGTCCCGAGTTCATGTCCTTCACCAGCCCTGGGAAGAAGGGGCGGTCTTCAGGTCAATGCAGTGCTGCTCCGGGTGTTCCTCGGAGGCCTTGACGAACTTCATGACCACCAGGTGGAATTCTTTCTGCTCAAAGCGCTCCATGATGTTGCCCATCAAGCGGTCTGTCTGGTGGCAATGAAGTTGCGCTCATTGTTGGGCATAATGTGGGTCAGGTGGCGCGGGAGCTGACGGCCGGATCCACGGAACTAGAACAAAGCCGCCTCCTCCCCCCCTTTTTAATGTTCATCTGCACAACAGCATATTCTAAACGCCTGTAGCAATATTAATTCCATTCTTAGGTATAAAAGTTAGATAAAACTAGGCTTGTAATATTTATTTATTCATTTCACAAATTTATTATATTTTTGAAGAAATACTACATTATTGTTCCCTTGAGTAAATGAACATATAATGTAAAAATAAAAAGTGACAAGCAACCAGAGGGTGACACGCTGTTATTTGTTTCTGTTTTAGGTTACACCCCCAATTCCCACAACATGTTATGAGTAAATGGTGCAATTCCTGAAAGTGTTTGAAGATATAAAAACATCGCGAGAACAATTGCTATAAATTGAGCAGAAGCAGAAAGAGTTCTTTTTAATAGATGAACATGATATGTTCAGAAATGTCACCTGCTTCTAATATACCAAACACAATGACTATTGTCTAATTGGCCTACCTCTAAAGAACTGGGATCTTACTCCTATGGCAAAAAGATGGCTAAGGATAAATCACAGAGCCGGTGATGCTCAGATAAAAGAGAAAAATTTTGCAAGTGAGGACCTCCATAAAAAAGAAATATGGAAATATCTTAAATAATAGTTTTTTTTAAATCAGGCATTTAAAATATTTTTCATTAATATTTTAAAACTCATAACATAATCTAGTTCCATGTACCTTTTTATTGTTTTATTTAAGTAATAACTGAATGAGATGATAAATTACCTTTTAGTATATCAGTTTTTCTTATACTTAAAATGGTCATTAGGGCAGCGAATTGGTTGTTAAAATGTAAATCCTGTCACTGGAAGTAAGGCATGAGAATTGCTGAGCACAGTGAAGTATAAAGTAATATCTCAATAATAATTATTATTTTTTGGCATCACTGTCAATAATTATTTTTTTAACGCATTACTCCTCAGAGTTCCAAATGCTAACATATATTCTGTACAAAGTAAGAGAAATCACACAATTTCTTCTGACCTGTATTTAAGTGTCTCCAAGACAGATTGGTCTAAGATTCTGAAAACCATGGACTGGGCCTTGCAAACCTGAAGTGATTTGGTTAATAATATTGGGGTAAGGATATTTTAGGCATAAAAGAGAAATAAGAACCCCCTCCCAAAATATTATTAAAAATAAGAGCAGTAAAAATCTTTTGTAGAAGATCCCCACTCACCCTGTTCACAGTGGAAAAATGACTTACTGGACAGAAAGGATAAAAACCAAATTGGCTGTAAGGGACAACTAGTCTTTTGGCCCAGGGATCCATTCCATTTTCTTCAGGTGACAGTTTCACATTTTTCCTTGCCTTGAGGAGCCACTGGAAGTGGCTATGCTGTGAAGCTAATGAAAATGTGGTCCTTCCCAGATTCCTTTCCAGGCCCTGGGAGAGGCTCTAGCAGGGCTGGGAGCTGAGCTGAGGAGGAGTAGGCAGGCATAGCACTGGCAGGTAAGTTGGCCAAGGTATAGTAGGAGGTTTACAATATAGTCCACTGGTTAGGTGATGTGACCACTTCCTTTTCCACACAATGTCAATATATACATCAGGCTGATTTCTGACTATTGGCTTGTTATCAGGAACCAAGTGAGGAATGAGAACAATTGTAAAAATATACAGGAAATTACCAAAATTCAAGTTGTGAAACAGAAAGTTTTGAAGCTATCATTAATTTAAAACAAACTTGAATCAATCATAGTGGAGGAAGGACTCAACTATCTTTTTATTTTCATTAAAAATATCATGAAATAGTTCAAATGAGTAAGTGATTGAAGTATAGTCAGCTAAAAAAGTATGTGAAAATAAATTATGGAAAAATGTCTGAGAGTAGTGATGATTGTGTAATTTCTTATTTTTGTATTTATTATTATTATTAGTTATTTATTATTAGTTATCTTCTCCTTTGAAATATTTACTGTTAATACCTAATTTAAAAATTGTTTTATTGGCATATGATTCACATATCCTATAATTCAGTAGTTCAATCTTATTAAGAAAAGTTGTACAATCATCACCACGATCAATTTTAGAACACTTACTTCTTTATTATGTTCATTGATATTGGTTCCCCATGTCACAACCTCCTCTACCATACCCCCAAGAAATCATAATCCAGTTACTGTCTCTATAGATTTACTTACTGTGGCAGTTACATAATCTGGTGTGAATTTGGGACTTGAGAGGATTAAGAGTGAAGGGGTGGAGTTTAGTCTGTCAATTGAGTCACAGCCAATGAGGCATTTGTGGGCATGGTCTTTCCCTGAGAATTATAGGAAAAATCCAGTATTTCTTTCTTGGAGGCGGGAGATATCTGTCTCTCTGTTCACTCTCTTGGAGATGCTCTACTGACAAGACACATGGCTGACTTCCTGCAACACATCCCTGAGGAGAAGCCAAAAGGACCTACCCTAAGTTAGTCAGCACCATAGACCTGGAAAAGCCACATAGAAATCCCTGCCACAGCTGAGATGCTTACAATGCCTTTGGACCCAGAAGACTTTCTATCCATTGCCCTGTGATCATCCTGCACTCAGCACCATTGCATGTGTTTCATGAGTCTGAAGAGGAATTTACAGATTGGTATTGAACATATGGACTAATGATGGACTTATGGGTTTGATCTAGATAGGGTTGGGATGCTTTCTCAGAGTACAATTACCTTTTATATGAAACGCTTTTTTGTACACATATGAATTTATATGGATTTGTTTTTCCAGCCTACCCAGACTAACACACTTGTCTTGGATGTCAAATATAGAATAACATACAAAAAGTGTATAATTTTAGATTTTTTTTGTAAGGGGAGCTCCTTAAAGTAGAAAAGCCCCTTTAGATCCTGTCACAAAACTACCTGTGGGAATGACCCTTCTCACGTTAATGTGACAAGGAGCTGATTCCACTGCAAGTTGACCAGGATGCCCAATGATATTGCTGCTATTGCTGTTAGTTGCTGTTGAGTCAGTTCAGAACCTGTCTGGTTCTTTGCTATCTTCACATTTATTGTTATGTTTGGGCCCATTGTTGCAGTCTCTGTGATAATCCATCTCTCTCTCTCTCTCTTTCTCTCTCTCTCTCTCTCTCTCTCTTTCTCTCTCTCTCTCTTTTGCTGACTTTCTACTTTATCTAGCATGATGTCCTTTTCCAGGGACTGGTCTGTCCTTCCCAAAATAGATGAGATGAAGTCTAGCCATCCGTGCTTCAAAGGAGTAGTCTAGGAGGGTGAGCATGATAGTATGATAGGAGGAAGGTGAAAGGAAAAAGAGGAAAGAAAGAAGAAGGGGATAAAGCTATTTATAGAGGTACAGATATATGTATATTTATAGTGAAAGGGATAGAAGTTAATGTACATATACTTATATGTTATTATTATAGCAGATCAACTTTGAGCCTCTACTCAAGGCCTCCCTTAACACAAGATCACTTTGTTCTAATAACCTGGAACTCTTTGATAATCATCTTCCTGGCATGATCACTGAAGACAAAATGGGTGCCTGAGCAAATGTAGTGAAGACCATGGAAGATGCCTGGTTGTCAAAAGATAGAGTGTCTGGGATCTTAAAGGCTTGAAGATAAACAAGCGGGCATCTAGCAGGGAAGCAAATAAGCCCAAAAAGAAGAAGCCCTGCAGCCTATGTGATCATGAGGTATTTATGGAATTGGGTATCAGTTATCAAGAGATCCAAAACAAGCAATTAAATTGATAGGAAAGAGGGGGTTGGAGCGGAGATCCAAAGCTCATCTGTAGACAATTAGATGTCCCCCAAAGAGGGGTTATAAGGAAGGGACAATTCAACCAGGGTGCCGTATAGAACCAATGAAACACACATCATTCTAGTTCCTGAATGCTTTTTCCACCCTGTCCCCTGACTCACTTCTACCTTACAAATCTGGGTAGACCAGACTACACACATTTTTTACAGATAAGAGCTCTTGACATAGGGAATTCAGGACAGATAAGACACTCAGGAACAAGTGTGAGTAGCTATATCATGAGAGTAGGAGGATGGTGCCGGTAGAGGTAACAGAAAAGTGGATGAAGTGTGACCATGGACAGTGTAAGGCACAAAATAATAAGAGTATACAATTTATCAAGGAATCACAAGGGTGGGTACAGGGCTGGGGAAGAGGAACTGATAGCAAGGACTCACATAGAAATTGTTTTGGAAATATTGATGGCAACATATGTGTGCTTAATACTACTGAATGATTGTTATAAAATTTTTAAGAGATGCCTAAGAAAATGATTATTTTTTAAAAGAAATATTCTAGTTGTACTTCTTCCAAGACAGATTTGTTATTTTAGCAGTCCATGTACTTATTGTTAGGTCAAGTCAATTTCAAGTCATCTGACAGAGTTACTTTCCACCTCCTATTTTCTTTTAACTTTTTATTGTGAATTGGATAAAGATTGGTTTAGCTAATTGGTTTTCAATTTAACAATTCATCCACATTTTGTTACATGTCATCTTGGAGAAGTGTACCATATGTGTGTGTGTGTGTATCCCTATATGATCTCCTGTGGCTTTCCTCTGGCCATGAGACAGGAATCAGACATGCCTCTATGTTCCAATCTCCTTTACTACTCTGATACCTACTGTTTCTCCTACAGGACTCTTCTTCTGTGCTGGGTTGGGTAATTCATTGCAATGGCCATATAGAACACACAGGCAACACCCACAGTTATGGGAATCTATTAACCACTTAATAGTTTACAAGTCAGGATCAGTAAACAGCATGCCTATCGAGCTGCCTCACAGTCTTATAGTCTTGGGCCAGATGAGAAGGTGCTTTGTGGTCTCGGTGCTGCTCCTTTGAGTCTTCATGCCACAGTTTCTGGTGCCTTTGGTCTCTGCCTGTCTCTTCAGACAGAAATCTGGAACATGTTCTTCTGTTAGTCCTTGGCCTTTATTCTTAGTCTGAGATACCTTGAAGGAGGAATGTCTTTGATGGAGGTGTAGTTTTGTCTTTTACCTGATTATACCCCAAAGGAAAACAAAGAAGAGTATTTTAAGTCACACCTTCCAGTAGAGTCTAAAGATACCCCCAAGGAAATAATAGGTGTAACATGGTTCACGTCCTCTGCTGACCTCATGCCTTAAATCCCACCTGCATTCTGTTCATTAATTTAGCAAAGAACATCCTCAAAAGGAGATTATAGTCACGGGCCTAGAGACCAGAATTATAACCATTATATTATATATTACAATGCATTATATAATATGACTAGATGGGCCATATTACTTGATGATATCTCAAAAGGGCACAAGTGGACACTCATAGGCTATATGTTCAACAATCATAAAGTTGCAAATCAAAATAACCAACTGGTAAAGAAAATCTGTTCTCTTACTGTGAGCAATGAACCTTCATAAACACACATGGTTCTTGGCATTACATATTTCATTATACAAGTACCTATTGTATTGACACTAGAATGAGAAAGGATTTGATATTTTGATTCACCTATTCTTTTTATTAAATTCTTCTTTCTCTCACATCCTCCTCATGCTCCCAAGACAATGTCTGCTTGATAACCCACAACATTTTACAGTCTTCAGACACAGGTGATTTGAGAAAATAGAACAAGAGCCAGAGAGATGCATTTCCCTGGGGTCTCTAAGATGTTATATATTTAGGGTGTCCTTTGGTGAATATATGAGAGTAACTTAAAAGCATTCACACAAAATCATAGAAGCCTTTATTGAACAAAAATATAAAAATGTCAAGTAACCTTTCGTATCTCAAAAAATTTCCCCATCTAGGTCCATATATTTTTGAAAGCTGCGTTTCCATTGAATCTTTCCCTGAAGTATTCCGTGCTCTTCAATGGCTGTTTGGACAATCTTGAGGGACTGTGCTCCTTTGAGAACTTTTTGAATTTGGGGGGCAAAAAGAAGTCTGCATAGGGCAGAACTTTCCAAAGACATTCTTATAGGACAGGCCCTGCTAAAGTTGAACAATGACATGCATTATCCTGATGGGAAATTTATATATATATATATATATATATATATATATATCGAACTTTAAAAAATCATCAATGCAGTTTTTCATTTTCTTAAAATTTCTTCATAATAAGCTCCTATGATTGTCCTGTGTCTTTTGAGAAAATTTATCAAGAGAATTGCTTTGGAATAAAAAGACAAAAACAAAACCAGCCACCCTAACATTCAGATGATTTCCCTGCCTTGGATTTAACTGGCCCAGCAGATCTCCATCAAAATCAGTTTCGACTGATCCTTTTGTTTCTGAAGCACCCTCATGAGACTAAGACAAGTGTATTTCTGAGAGAACCTGTCTGCAGCCATCCACTGAGTGTCAACACGCTTAAACACATTTCATTTGTAGTAAGCTGATGTATTTATGAACCGTACCCATAGTTTTTGTGTACTGAGTTAATTAAAAAGTTCATGGGAAAATTCCATTAAAATAAATATATACATACATGTGCACACACATATAATGTATGTGGGTGTGTGTGCTTGTATTTTTGTGTTTGTGAGACACGGGGGTCTTTTATCCCAGTGAGGTAAGGCAAAAATATCTCTTGCCTCTTGGTTGAAGGAATTGATGATGTTGGCTGAAGCCACTGAAAGGACAGCATGTAAGTCTGGACACAGTGATGGCCATCTTGCCAACTGGGCTAGAAACTTACTGAAATAAAGAGGCAGGCTGACAGCTGTCCGAGCCATGTTGGAAGCTGGCTCTCTTTCCCCAGTAACTTTTGGGTTATAAGAGGTAGTCATTTTTTCTCTTTACTTTTTGCATAAATGGTTTGAATTAATGGCTTTTGGAATGTAAAAGGTGGAAACCAAGAAGAAGGAACAATAGTTGGAAACTATGGCCTTTATGATAGAATTAAAATTAGAGCTCACATACTAAAGATTTTCAAGCCCAATAACTTCCTCCTTGCATGAATCAGTGGTCACTGATGCTATAGCCATGAAACTAAAGTTCTCTTGGCTCTAGTGTTTCCATGAAAATAGAGTTTTTGACATAACATCAGAGCAGGATAAGCTAGTGAAGCAATGAAAGAATTCATTTGTCTATGCCAAGAACTTTGGAGGACATCGTGGCCAACTCGCTGGAAGAAATTCAAGTTTGTACTCACTCCAAAGAAAGATGACCCAACAGAATGTGCAAATTATAGAACAATATCCTTGCTATAGCATGCAAGCAAGACTTTTCCTGAAGATCATCTAACATTGCTTGCAGTTGGACTTTGATAGGGTGCTGCCAGAGTTCAGGCAGAAGAGGTGGCTTAAAGGATATTGTTTCTGAATCAGATGGATTTTGGCTGAAAACAGAGAACACCAGAAAAATATTTACTTGTTTTTAATTTGCTACGCGAAGGCACTCTACTGCCAATGTGCAGATAACCCAACGGTGCTTGCTGCAGGTGAGGAGAACTTGAAACACGTGAGCAAGATCAAGCATTGCAGTTGTCACTATGGATTATCACCAATTGCAAATAATCACAACTGGGTCTGTAGATAATTTCCTGATAAATGGAGAAAAAGTTGACATTATCAAGGATTTTGTCTTGGTGGATGCATAATCAATGCTCTTAAAAGTAGCATTCAAGAGATCACAGAACACATCACTTCAGTTAAATTTGCTGTATAAGACCTTTTTGGTGTATTAAAAAGCAAGGATATTACTTTAAAGACTAAGGTGCACTTGACCCAAGCCATGGTTTTTCAATTGCCTCCTATGCAGGTGAAAGTTGGACATTAAAAAAATCAATGCATATGAACTACAATGCTGTCGAAGAATATTGAAAGTACCCTGCATGGTCAAAAGCACAAACATCTATTTGAGAAAAAAATAATGTCAGAATGTTCCTTAGAGGCAAGGATGGCAAGACTTGGACTTTTTGTACTTAGGACATGTTCTCAGAAGAGATCAATATTTGCAAAAGGGCATCATGCGTGGTAACATGGAGGGGGGGGTAGCAGAAAAGAGGAAGTTCCTCAAGGAGATGGATTGAACAGTGACTGCAACAATGGGCTTAAATATAAGAACATTTGAGAAGATGGCACAGGACTGGTGGTGTTTAGTTTTGTTATACATAAAGTCCCTATGAGTCAGAACTCATTCAATGGCACCTAACACTAACTCTGCTTTAACAAGCATGGTATCTGTGTGAGTCTAGGTAGGCTAGAGAAATGAAATTCATAAACAGGAATATGTATGTAAGGGAGAGGTGTATATACTAGAGCAATTGAACATTGAGAAAAATATCCCAACCCAGTCCAGTCCAAAGTCATAAGTCGAGTATTAGCCCTTATGTTTGATACCAACCGATTAGTCCTCTTCAGACTCCCAAAACACATGCAATGATATCAAATGCAGAACTACCACAAGCCTGTAGGTAGAAAGTCTTTGGATCTAAACATCTCAGCGATGGCAGGTGTCTCCATGTGGCTTCTCTAGGTGCAGGTTTCTGGCCGCATCAGGATAGATTCATGTGCTTTTTCCTCAGGGACATCTCGCAGGGAGCCAGCCTTGTCAGCAGAGTGTCTCCAAGGGAATGAGCCAGTGTCTCCTGTTTTCAAGAAGGAAGTACCAGATTTCTCAGAATTCTCAGAGGAGTAGGTCATGCTCACGCAGAGGTCTCATTGGCTATCTCCAGATTGACAGGCTAGACTCTCCCCCTATACTCTTAATCTTCAAATTGACACCCGATTGGGTGACTGCCACTGTATCCTTTTGTAGAGACTGATCCTTCCCGTCTATTAGCAACTTTGCCTCTAAGGTTTCTAAGGAGCACACTAGGAACTATACTTCTCCTAGGTAGATTTGTTTGTTCTTCTGGCAGTCAATACTGTAATGAACGTTCTTCACCAATATCAGAATTCCAATGCATCGATTTTCTAATCCTCCTTATTCATTGTCAAAAATTTGGATGCATAATCATTACATGAAACTAACAAAAGGAAATAAGAAACAAACGAATAAACAACTCTTCTGAGACCACTGACACACACAGGCAGGGTTGTCGAATAGACCTTACGCGATGCAGAATTGTATTGAAAAAGACAAGGAGAGTTATTTGACTTCAAACTTTTCTGGGTGAAGGCATTCCCCAAGACAAGGAATTAAGAAAGGTTTGGCAAATTAGGAACCAGGAATTGAAAGGGGAAGAGGGAAGAATACTGGAAAAGCAAACAGAAACTCCTGTCTTCATAAGCGATCTGGCCCAAGTGGTGGGCCTGCTTGCTTCTCTAGGCCTGAGCAGAGAGTTCCAATGGCTCCTTCAGTTTCAGGTTCTGAATCACTATGGGCGCCATTCTAGAAACTGGTTTTCTAGAGAAACCCGGAGAAATGGAAATGGTTATTAGCGTTAAGACCCCTAAAAGCTTAACTTCTTTCTTTAACTTCACTAAAGGAGAGCACCCAAGTTGCTGGGGTTGGGTGGTCCTCCATTAGAGAGCCTTTCCAAAATTAATATTATAGTTATTAATTGCTTTTGAGTCAATTTAAACTCATGCTGGCTCCAAGCGTGCAGAGGAAAAGTGTGACTTTTAGGAAGCAAATGGTCAGTTCTGTTCCCTGAGGTGACTTGGGGTGGGTTCAAACCATCCCAATCTCAGTCAGCGGCCGCATGCTTAACCATTTATGCCACCAGAAGCTCCAGCAGAAACATGAAGGAAGAATTTATCATCATTGTCTCAACATGTAACTTGAGACAAGTGACTGGCCTGGTTGTGTCATAGCAAGGTTAGCCAGAAAGAACAGAGTATTTTGCAGAAGGCTGAACAGACATAATTACAATATGGGTGAGAAGAGTGGTTTTAAAAAAAATTAGGCCCACAGGAAAAAATATCAAAAGTAAATTATAATTTTATGTTGTGAGCTAATTGGAATCTTAAAGTGGCAATTGAAATTCTTTGTGGGCTTTGGGGAAATGAGGCGGCCTTCTTTAGACAGTTTGAACTTAATTACCAGGTGCAGCAAGAGTGGAATAGATTTTGTAAAATTACTTAAAATAATTATGTTGGGAACCAAAAAAAGTTATATTTATCTAAAGGCCTTCGCCTACCTTTCAAGTTGCAAGATAATTTGTATCATTGAAAATTTAGTAGAATTTTAATGTGGCTACAGATGAGTAGGAGTAATGTTTGAAAAATATGCTTTGCACCTTGTCAGGAATTCATTTGATTTTCCAAATTTATATACATAATTCTTTAGCTTTGTACTGGTATATTGGCAGCAAACTGTTTTTATGTTCTCATAAATATTTTTAAATGCTGAAAGTAATATAACAACATTATGAAATATTATTTTTAAAAACACAACAGAAAAAATATCTATAATCTTACCATCTGTAACAATGGTGGCATGGTATCTGGTCTCACCTAACTTTGGGAGTGGACCAGATCCATCAACTTCAGCAGAAAGCTGGATCTTGTGGGATGGAGGCCAAACATACCTCCACCCTCAACTTTCCCACCATTCTGGTACTAGCTGCCCCTCACATGACATTCCCTGCTTATTGGCTGGGTTCAATAATTCTTTATATAAGCCACACTCTGCAACTCGCAAACCTTGCTTAGAGTTACATGGTTTATTAGGGAAATAACACGTCAAGATCAGGCTCAATAGGCTACAACTTGGGTCGGGACAAGAAAACATGTAAGTAGCTGCAGGACAGCTCTTTCTATTCTTCCTGAGTATTCAGGGCTCCTTGTAATCCTTTGAATACGGGCTTGGCTTGGCCCTGAGCCTTCAGTCCTGTTGAGACAAGTATTACAAAGTTTTTTCAGAGCCCAGTGGCACCCCATTCTGTCAGGAAGCCTGCTGATTGAAGATGCTCAGCTCTCTCTCTCTCTCTCTCTCTCTCTCTCTCTCTCTCTCTCTCTCAGCATGCCTTCTGTATCTTCCATCAGTTTCATGGCTCTGCTGCTGCTGGATTCTTTCTGCCTGACTTATAGAAGCTTCTTGCTGTGTTTAGTGTCACAGCTCTCTGTCTGCTGGTGTCAGCTCAGAAATCTTGGGTCCAAAGGACACGCTTTGCTCCCTGATGTGGATTGGCTCTCTTTTAAGCCTAGCGGTGGCACAACTGACCAATCCTCTTGTTAGCTTACCAACACCTTATTTACATGCCTCCAAGGATTCAATGTACCTTATTTGATTTTTAGGCAGGCTTTTCAATCCTCTTGGATTGCGTGGTTCCACTAAATCACTTTGGTGGATTTACAAAGGCTATGGCTAGAAAGGCCATATTAAGTAATTCACTACACCGTGATATCCTACTGCAAGTAAAACTGGAATTAAAAATAATGAAATATTTACATAAACTTCTTGAAGTCTCTTGTACATGTAAAGTGGCTTGCAAATGGATTGTTTCTATAAAATTTTGTGACTCATAAATATTGGCCATTTCTTTCTGTGAGTACCCTAGAGAAGCAAACTCATAAGCATGGTTATGTATCTATGAGAGAGTTGTATTTTTTTTCTTTTTTTTTGGGGGGGGGCATCACTGCTATCCAGTGTTGGGAGTAGGAGGCCCAGCCCCACTGCTGGAATTGAACCTCCGTCCCAGTGGGCCGCAGTCCCGCGCACAACCACTACGCCACCGGGGCTGAGCCTGAGAGAGTTGTATTTAAAGGATAATTGTACATTAAGAAAACATCTCAGCCCAGTCCAGATCAAGTCCATTGGCCCATGTTTTACAATTGGCCCATGTGATGGGTAGGTTTGTTATGCCAACATGGCCACAGAAGATTGGTGGATCTGTTGTGACGGCACAGCCAATGAGCGCGCAGGATGAGTTGAGGGGCGGATGTGGGAGGGGCTTCGCAGGTTCCGCCCCCTCTCTCGCTTGCTTCCGGATCTTCAGACCAGAGAGCGGCTGTGTTCTTCCTGTGCCTCGACCTCCAAGCAACACTGCCCGTGGGACACCTAACCGTGGACTGTGTTACTGTGAGTTGAGGATCCTTCAAGCCCTGCTTCACCACGCTCCTGAGATATACATCTCTTGAGCTGGGGACTGTTGGACTCTGTCATCTGGCTGACAGTTGGTGACAGTTGGTGGCAGTTGGTGACTGTTGCTC
>PVJH01007457.1:0-16102 GCA_004026705.1 Nesogale talazaci | reverse complement strand
CACAGAACACATACAATGATGCCAAATGCAGAACAATCACAAGCCAGTGGGTAGAAAGTCTTTGAATCCAGTGGTATTGTAAGCATCTCAGCACTGGCAGGAGTCTCCACCTGGCTTCTCTAGGTGCAGGTTTCTGGCTGCATCAGGATAGGTCTATGCGGCTTCTCCTCAGGGATGTCTCACAGGGAGCCAGCCTTGTCAGTCCAGTCTTTGAGGCAGCAAATGTTGTCAGGAGAAAGTTTCCAAGGAAGTGCACTGAGAGAGACAGTGTCTCCTGCTTCCAAGAAGGAAGGACCACATTTCCCAGAATTCTCAGGGGAAGCCACACCCACACAGAAGTCTTGCTGGCTATCTCCAGACTGACAGGCTAGACTGCACCCCTACACTCTGAATCCTCAATTGACACCAGATTAGCTGACTGTCATACTTCCACTTCTATTTTCCTTTTAAGTTAATTGTAAAACAACCATGTTCATATGTATCTAGATATCTCCTTTTATATTGCAATGATTAGAAAATAAGTGTCTCTCTTTTTCTGCCTTTCTAAAATAATAATGACAAAACCACACCGTGGTCATTGAGTCATTTTTTTCTCATAGCAATCCTACTGGACAGAGGAGAGTTACCCTTTTGAGTTTCCAAAGCTTTAAAGCTTTATAGATACAGCTGCTTCTTTCTTCCATGGATTCAGAGTGCTGATCCTGTACTTAACTGTTTACCATGTAAACCACTATGCAACCTAGGCTCAGATATGATATGCTGTCTTTTAACATTTATCCTTAAAATTATGGGATAAGTAGAAAGGTTTTCCACATAATCTGTTTGATAAAGTTTTGTGTCAAGTGGTTTGGTTGTTAAGACCTAGCAATTCTTCATGATTTTATATAATGCAATCCACTCCCATGCTGAGACCTGCTATGAGTAGCCAACCCTTTGGAAGGATGTATACTTGGGGATGTGGCCTTCTCAGTAGATGTGGATGCTGTGGAGATGCATTTGCCTTGTGGGGAAGATCTAAATTATACATCTAGCTTGTCATCTGACCTCCAGTTCTTTGGACTTGAACAAGGGGGCTGATATAATGTTTGCTGATTCTGGCAGGCATGAGCAGCTTGCCATCATATCTACTGACCTTGAATACATTCACCTCTGCAACCAGAAGCCTACTGTCTGACTTGCCAGTCTTGGGTTTCTCAGTCCCTGTAGTTATGCGAGTCAAGAGAATTCTCTAGTCAGACATTTGACCAACAGACTTGAAACTTGCTCCCCTGTACACTGAGCCATTTAATTGATGTAAACATTTCTGTATATACATACATAAATTTCACTGACTTTGCTTTGTTAGAGAATCCAGCCTAAGTCGTTTACTTTTTATATATTATGTATCCGGGATCAAAAGATTAACCTCTTTAATTTTGTGCTGAATTCAATTTTTGACAAATATATTTAAGTAGCTGAAAACTTGTTAGACATAAAGTAAAACTTGCATCCAAGTTAAACAAAAAAAGAGAAAAACTTAGTTTATATTTGAATCAGAAATTACATGTGTCTAATGAGGGTTGCTTAATGCTTCAAAGATAACTATGTTCCTTAGATACCTCAATTTTAAACTAATTTTCTTCAAAATGTTCTTAAAGATTCACAGAAAGGAATTTCATTATATACCAAAATAGGAGATTGTACATAAGGAGGTGTGGGCAAACAGAAGAATGGCTCTGAAAAACACTGGAAGTGCTTAAGCAAATTGAATTGTATCATTCAGTAGTCTCGGTGTGTATAGTTTTCACTCTTTGCTCCAAGGTGTGATGGTTACACCTATGTGTCACCTTGGCTAGGCTCTGACACCCACTGGTTTAGTCAAGCAGTTGTCTAGATTGCTGTGAGTGTGTGTTGTAGATATGGGTGACTTACAAAAGAAGGTGATCCTCAGTAACATGGTGGGCCACATCCAATCCCTTCAAAGCCTTGCGCTTTCCCAGAAAAGATGAAATTTGGCCCCAAATATGGCAGCATAAATTCCTATCTGTTGTCACTGCTAACCTTCCCTATAGATTCCAGACTTTCCACAACCATGAACCTATTTTTAAAGATAATCCCTTGACAAAAGGTGTTGGCATAGTTGGTCCAGCAATGGACTCAGACACAGGAACAATTGTGAGGATGATGGATGACTGGGTGGCATATCATTCTGTTATATGTAGAATCATTATGTAGAACTAACTTGATGGCACCTAACTACAACAACAACAGCAACTGGATGTATACTTATATTGGTTTTGTTTCTTTGGAGAACCCTAAGGAATACACAGAGGTGTTAGACTCAAGCATCCTCCTGGATTTCACAAAACACATTTCCAACTTCTATGTGTCCTTTGATAAAAAAAAAATCTGTTTGACAAAGTCTTAATCATTGTGGCAGTCATGGGCTTATGTTAATTTCATGATTGAAATATAGGGGTGGAATCTAGCCTGTTAATCTGAGTAGCTAAAGAGGCCTCCGTGTGGGCATAGCTTTCTCCTGATATGCTTGGGAAATCTCTTCCCAGTTGTTGGGAGTTAGTCTCAGAGATGATGAATCACGGACAATACAAGATGGCAGGATATGAGGAGCCAGAGAAGCCACATGGCTTTGCCCTGATGGACCCAGACCTCTGAAGCTGGAGAGGCCATGTGGAGAGCCCTGCTAGTGATGAGTTGCTTCTGCCACCACTGGATGCTGTTGATGAACTCTGAGCCCTGGAAGCAAGTATCCATGAGGAGATCCCTGTCAGCGCCGGGATTCTGCACCCACTGACTTGTGACTTCATGAGTCAGAAGGAGACATTATAGACTGGTGTCAGGCATATGGGTTAATATTGGACTTGTGACTTGGAACTGGACTGGGTTGGGATGCTTTCTCAGTGTTCCATTCCTTTTGTATATGAACCCTTTCCTTATATTCATATGTGTGTCTATAAAATTTGTTTCTCTAGTCTACCTAGACTACCACAATCATTTTTCATTTTTGTGATCATGAGAAATAGCTAGGGCTTTCCCTCCTTGAATATTTCTATGAGTACATACACTTTATAATGTAGAGTAGAGCATATATATATATATATAATAAACAAACATAGAGTAGGAGTAAAATACTCATGTGGTTGCTAGTAGTTTAAATTCATGGCCAATGAGCCACTGCAGACTAATAGTGACCCTATATAGGGTTTTTAAGACTTTAAAACTTTATAGAAATAAACAGTGTCATCTTTCTTCTATGCAGTGCATGTTGGTCTGCATGGCCAATCTTGCAGATAGTTGTATAACACTTAGATAAAAGTAAATAGCCAAAGAGCTGTTTGCTTATCTATCTATCTATCTATCTATCTATCTATCTATCTATCTATCTATCCATCTATAAATTTTTATCTATCATCTATCTATCCAAAATGTATTTTGTGAACAAATACTGAGGATCAGCTCTGCAAACCAATGCAAATCAGCCATGTAATAAGTTAGGATTTCTGCTTTCACAGGGTTTTGGGGCTTAGATTAGAAGAATAAACTTTACTATGTATTCAGGATTAGCTCCTTTAATTTGGCACTATGTTCAATCAGTGACAAATGTAGTTTTGTGATTCCTGTGTAAATAAATCTAGCTCATCAGACAAGAACATTAGAATCTAAAACATAACATTTTCCAGGAGTTTTCTCTTTGTATAGGTCCATCTCCAATCCATGGTGGCAGTCAATGACTCAGTAAGAATTTGGGATTGTCTTTTCCTGCCCATTTCTTTTTTTATTTTAAATGTCTGTGTCTGTCCATCTTATAGACACGCTGCTCAATGATGTTTGACTTTAAAATCTGTGCATTCAAACCTGGGTATACTTTAGAACTGGTATAGCTGAAAAGTTAGTTCATCATTAAATGCATTTTCCAGATGGTTGACATGAGCCTAGGGACATGTGATAGAATGTGATGGAAGAATGAAGAATGGCTTAACAAATGCAACTTGATGTACAATGATTTTATATTACAATACATATTGGTTTTAATCAACTTGTCTGCTTTACAGACCCCATTTAGTTAGGTATATAATTTCAATCTATTTGAAGAGTAGGTATTATTGTGATTCCAAATGGGACAATATGAGAGTGTGGAATGATATCTGTTCAGTAACACAAATGACTAAGCAGTAGCTGCACTCTTTGCTCCTATAAAAGCTTCCTGAGGAATGGAGGAGGAGTATATGGAATGGGCCTTTATCTATCCAACTTGCTGTTGTCAATCTAGATTATTTTAGCCTTTTCTAGGTTTAAGCAGCTTGTTGTTCTTTTTCCTTTCAGCTTAAACTTATTTTACTTTTGGTCAAATATACATAACAAGGCCTGCTCTCATCCTATAGTTTCTATATATAATGGTCATTAATAGGTTATACTTTTCATATTGCGACAATAGTCTCACTATTTCTGTTCTTGTTACATCTTCTCCCTCCCATGTGCTAACCTTTTTGTCTGCACTCTAAAATAGACATCGACCACCTGGTCTCATAGAGAGAATTAAAAGAAAAAGAATGTGGTACCCAAAGGCAACAATCTTTACTTTTTGAGTTAAATTACTACTTAAATTTAAATGTTACTTCAGGGAATTGTTTCAATTCGAGGTATGAAAAGTAGCTCAAGCCTACAGTCTCAGGGACTGCCCCAGCCTCCACAGGACTACTGCATGTGGATTCTTTTAAGAATTTAAAGCTTGAAAAAGAAGAAGGAGAAGAAGAAGAATTTGAAGCTCCCCACATTTTTCACTTTAAACCTGGACCTTTTTTTTTGTGAACCATACGAGAACATTTGGAAATGGTAGCCAGACTTCCTTGTCTTCTAGTCTCCAGGAGGAGGAGGTAATGGTTTGTGGAGACACTGGCTCCTTCTCTGATTCTGAGGTTCCCTTCTGTCTTTTGTTCCCGATGAATACAGAATAACAGCTGTAGCCCACTCAAAAGTTGATGACCTCTCAAACTTTTAAAAGAGCACACACTATTAGTGGGGTGTTGAAAATTTTATCTCTTAAAGTTTTTTTTTTACAAATTAGGGAATTTACCATAATTAATCTTGCTCTTTTTACCCTAATCTCTGTATTTTCCCTAGACTCTGAAGTGCTTGGGCAAAGACCCCCAGTGCAACATGTAATCAAATCAAATTGTTCCTAGTTACTACTCCATGAATGGGTGCATGAGTTGGAGACTATAATATTGATCTCTAGAACCTACCCATGGAGCCTGCTTTGGAAGCCCTGGGATAAAGTATGTTCAGTTTAGGCAGCAGTAATGTAGGAGATATAACTTTTTTGTTTTCCTCTTCCTGCCAATCCCATCCTAGGGCCAAGAGTCATTGTTTCCATTCCATGTGGCACTTCTATTATGCACACCAGACTCCCAGAAATGCAGGCTCTAGACTCCACGTCATAGGAAAACTGGAAGTCCCTCGGGAGACAGGGTAGTGTAGTGGTTCAGAGCATAAGGAACAAATCCTGCCTCAGGAACAAATCCTGAGGAACAAACACACTGACTTTTGGTGTGACCTTGATCCTCATCTCTCTGACTTTCAGTTTCTTTATAAAAATAGCGAAAGCTACCTTGTAAATCTGTGTGTGCTTTAAATACAGTTTTACACACAAAGCACTTAAGATAATGCTTGATACACAGCAATCATTCAGGTAGTTTTGCTTTATCATGATTATTTTTCTTTCTAGCTAAGGTTCAATGTCTGATTTACATCTTTTTGACAGAGGAGCTATTTCTTTCTGATAGACTTGCAACAGGAAAGACACATGAGTTCAAATAACAGCCCTGCCATAGATAAGTTACGTATCTCTTCTTTCTGTCTAGAAGTGAGTGGCCTTCCTTCAAAGTGGCTTCTGAGAAGTCATATCAGAAAATATAATTCACAAGTCTGCAACCGGCAGAGGATGTACATGCAGAAGTAGAGAATTGCTTTCTCATAGGTCAGGTAGTGTATTCCTGAGTCAGTGTCCATGTGTACAGTGAAAATCTGGGTGCTTTTTTTCCTCCTGAGCGTCAAACTGCTTTTTCCTGGTTAATAGCATTGGTTTTTGACCTGCATGTCAATCTTATTCTGGATCTGGAAGTCAACTCAAAGTTGGCTGATTGGATGGACTCAATCTACCTGCCTAACATCATTTGGTCTTGTTCCCTTGAATGGTGGATGTAATCTTTGTCATTTCAGCATTGGTTCCAAATCTCATTCTATAAATGCTGTAAATGGAGTTAGTGGATGCTGCAGATGGTTTCTGGTGCCTCAGAAGACTGGAGACAATATCAATATGTGTATTGATATTGAGAATATAATGGATATTGAAGATGTCATGAAATACAGTTGTTTGCTATAAGCATAGAAATGGCATAAGGTAAGGCACAGATGTAAATGAGACTGTCTATCATGTGGGACCGAATTCACCACCCAAGGCTGTCTAAAATTCACATCCATACAATTAGAACTTTTCAGAATTCTCTTTCCTATGGCTGAGAAGTCTTTTTGTACACTAGATACAAACTTTTATTCCAGGCCTTACAACTCTGTGAAGTTGCTTACCAGCTTGTCTCTTTACAGCTCTGTGAAGATCTTGAGGATTCACACTTATATTCTCACCATCTTGCTTAGACCTTGACATTTAGTTGATACTCAATACATTTTTGCTTAATAAGTGAAATGAAAATCAAACCACATTGCAAAGGCAAAAACATGTAAGGTAGTAAGCAAAATTGAAAAAAAAAAAGAAAAACAAAAGGTAAGCATGAGTGTGTTAGTCTGGGTAGATTAGAGAAACAAATTTATAGACAGGTATATACATATAAGGGAGAGGTTTATATACAAGATCATTTGAACATTGAGAAAAACATCCCAGTCTAGTCCAGTCCAAGGCCATAAGTCTGATATTAGCCCATATGTCCAATACCAATCTATAAGTCCTCTTCAGACTCATGGAGCACATGTAATGACACCAGGACCATCAAAGGTCAGTGGGTGCAGAGTCTGTGTATTCAGTGATGATAGAAACATCTCAGTGCTGGCAGGGGTCTCCCTATGGCTCCTACAGTTTCTAGGGTTCAAGAGCTATCAGCATGCTGCCATGTCTTGTCAGCTGCAATGTGCCCCAGGGAGTGAGCAAGTGTCTCTTGCTTCCAGAAGGAAGGACCAGATTTCCGAAAATTCCCAGAGGAGACGGTCATTCCCACACAGAGGTCTCATCGGCAGTCTCCATATTGACAGGCTAGATTTCACCTCTACATTCTTAATCCTATATTGACACCAAATTAAGTGACTGCCACAAGAGCAAAGTGGCTAAAATAAATTGTGCATGAAAACATAGAAGAGGCTATCATGTATGCCTAATAATCCTGTTTTCTAATAATATTTAGTGACATAAGATAGTATTCATAAAAAAGAAGATAGTACTCATAATGTATGTTCAATCAAAAATCAGCACACAACAATTAGTAAATGAAAATTACAAAAGAGGAAGATTTTCAGTGAGATGGCTTGACATTTGGGGCTGTACCAATGGGCTCAGGCATTAGAACACCTGTAAAGATGGTGCAGGACCAGGCAGTGTTATATTCTGTTGCACATGGAATCATTGAGAGTCAGCACTTGAAGGTACCAAATAGTAACAATCACATTTGTAGGTATAACTTGAAGGCACCTAACAAAACACCAGTCTATTCAATTTATACTCTGTGCATACTGTCTCCTCAGCCTCGTTACTATACTTCCTGCCTGAAAATAGCAGAAACGAAGAAAATGAACCTTTTATTCTCCAATGAAAAACCTCATCAATGTGTTTTACATTTCTGAGAAAAAAGTTCATACAAAAATATAGTAGCCTTTATATTATTTATAATTACCAAACAAAAGAAAAGAATTCAAATATACACTTGTGGGGGAATGGATAAATCAAAGCTAATGCATTTCTATGTGGTAGAGCAAATAATCTTTATAAAAATATTCTTGTAGCTTGCATGATACTAATAGTGTTAAGTGAAAATGCAGGAGGTACTAGCTCACTTGCATCAATATATACATGAAAAGAATATATAAAGAAGTATTTGTATTTTCCTGCATCTCTAATTTTTCATTGAAGACAGTTAAATGTTATTAAAATAAAGGTAGCAAACAAAATTGAAAAAAAGGAAAAGTAAGCATGAGTGTGTTAGTCTGGCTAGATTAGAGAAGCAAATTCATGAAAATGGGAAAAAATGAATGTATCTAGATAAGCAGGTAAGCAAGTGTGGTATAAGAATACAAAGAAATATTATTCAGTCATGAAAAGAAATATAGTTCTGAGATATTCTATGATGTAGATAAATCTCAAAAACTTTTGAAGTGAAGTAAGTCAGATGCAGAAGTGATTCCACTAACATGAAATACAAGAGACTTTCAAGAGGTGTGGGAAAAATAGAATTAAAAGAGAATGGAATTTCCCATCAACTCTGAAATCCTGCTATATAAAATTGGGCAAATTCATAGAAACAAAAGTTGATTCAAGGTTGCCAGAATCTGGGAGAAGAGTTTTTGCTTATGGGTATGGAATTTCTGTTTGGAATGATGAAAAATTTCTGTCCTAGAGAGAGATCATCATTGTTACAGCATGGTGAACTAATGTCACTGGCTAGTCTTTTTTTTTTTTGAATTATTTTATTGGGGGCTCATATAACTCATAACAATCTACACATCTATGCATTGTATGCAAAGCACATTTGTACATTTGTTGCCATCATCATTCTCAAAACATTTTCTTTCTACTTAAGTCCTTAGCTCCTCATTCCCCCCTTCATGAACCCTTGATAATTTATGAATTATTATTATTTTGTCATATTGTACACTGTCCGATGTCTCCCTTGATGCAATTCCTTGTTGGCTGTACCCCGTGGAGGAGGTTATACATCAGTTTTATGCCTCACCATAGGTTTCCCCTTTCTACCCCACCTTCCCGCCACCCTCTGAGTATCACCACTCTTACCACTGGCCCTGAAGAGATCATCTGTCCTGGAGTCCCCTGTTTCTGGTTCCTATCTGTACCAATGTACATCCTCTGGTCTAGCCACATTTGTAAGGTAGAATTCAGATCATGATAGTGGTGGTGGTGGGGGAAACATTTAAGAACTAGAGGAAAGTTGCATATTTCACCATTGCTACACTGTATCCTGCCTGGCTTGTCTCCTCCCTACAACCCTTTTGTAAGGGGATGTCGCTGTGTATACAGATGGGCTTTGCATCCCCAATCTGTGCTCCCCCTCATTTATAATGATATAATTTTTAGTTCTTTGATGTCTGATCCCTGATTCCTTTGACACCTCCTGGTCATACAGGCTGGTGTGCTTCTTCCATGTAAACTTTGTTGCTTCTGAGTTAGATGTCTGTCTGTTTACTTTTCAAGCCTTTTAAGACCCCAGATAACATATCTTTTGATAGACACCTTTAGTTTTTTTTTTTTAAAGAGAACCAGGTCATTTTATTTGTTTGTTTGTTTGTTTGTTTTGTTTTTGTGGGCATCACTGCCTCTGGTGGTTGTGGGCGCTATCCGGTGCTGCTCCTGAGAGCTGCCGCTGGATTTGAACCGCCAAGCCTGCGGGCTGCAGTTCCGCACTCAACCACTTACACCACTGGGGCTCAGCCCGACACCATTAGTTTTATTCACCACTTTTATTTATGCACACATTTGTCTTCAGCCATCATCTCAGAAAAGTGAGCTTTATGGAATGCCAATTTAAAAGAACAAAGTGTTCTTGCATTGAGGAAGTACTTGAGTAGAGGCTTAATGTTCATCTGCTGCCTTAATATTAACCCTATAAATATATGCAGGTAGATCTATTTCCTGATCATCATATATAAATATATTTACTCATGTACATACATGTATTTAGACTTCTATAAATGACCTTTGCCTCCCATTTCTTTCCTCTACTTCCTCTTTACTTTCCTCTTGTCCCACTATCATGCTCAGCCTTCATGTGGGTTTCAGTAATTTCTCTTGATTACATTGCTCTTGATCAGTCCTTATCAGGCCTCTCACACCCACCTTGCCACTGATTTTGAATCACTTGTTCCCTTATCTCTGAGTTGGTCAAAACCACCTCCTTTCCCCCACACCTCCCTCTTACATGTCCCCCCAAAACCACCAGATTCATTGTTTTCTCCTCCAGACTGTTCATCCAGCCTATCTTATCTAGATTGACTTGCAGAGATAATAATATATGCAAAAAAACACCAAGACATTGCAAGATGAAGTGATAAAAGAAAACAAAACCATGACAACAACAACAAAAAAGCCCAATGTTCAGGAAAAATATATAAATAAGTAAAAAAAATAAAAATAAAAATAACAAAACAAAAATCTGCAAATAGTTCAATGTCTGTTGACCTCTAGGAGTGTCCTCTGGCTGAGTCTGATGGCATGCCACATCCTGGCCCCAAAGTATATCCTTGGCCCTTCCTCTGCTGCTCCATGCTCTGCTCCCCTTGCTGCTCTGCTGCACGCCCTTCATGTTTGGCCTCGGTGTGGTAGGATCCTGACTTTGTGTCTCCAGTGTTGTCCCTGTAGGGCTTTGGGTCAGCGAGGGATGTCGTGTTTTATAGTGGGGCCGGCTATATGGTCCTGTCTGTGCATGGACTGAACTCGCTACTCTTGCAACATAACTAAAACAGCAAGTTTTAGTGATAATAAAAAAGCTTCTCTAGTGCTCACATTGACAGCACATGTAATAAAAAAACTTCTCTAAATGATAAAATCCTTATTTAATAAAGAATGTTATGTAACTTGGCACTTGCATACATAGTGTATGAAACAATATCATGTTTATTGTAGCTGTATAGGACTCAGATAGAATGAAGACTAATCCAAATATGATTGCGATCACTTCTTCTTGGTGAAGTCATGTTTATATAATTTGATTGAAATGTCTGTATTTATTTTCCACATCTTCTGCATGCAATTTTGCTTTGTAAGAAAATCAGTAGTCTGAGTTAATAAGCCAATCACTAGCTAAGAAGCCTTGGGGAGGTGCTGTGAAAGCTTTCGTGTGGGGAGTGAGGGAGAGGTGCTGTGCAGGATGATCCATTACCTTCAGGTTAAGTTAGAAATGTTTCCTCAGGACTTCAGAGCCTTAATGGGACCTTCTCCTGGCTCATTTCTAAAAATAGCTCCTTGGAATAACATCGCCTGACCTGGGGTGACCTGGGCCAACCCAGCCCATGCCTTATGAGTAGTAGCTGCTCCTTTCAATTTTCATGCTGTCCCATTTACTAATAATAATTTAAAATAATAATGCTGTACCTGCCTGGTCCCAAAGGATGGGCATCCTTCTTTACCCACCAAAGACAGAGTTCTGCTTCTCCATGGGGAGCAATCTGAGGGGCCAGGGTGGAAAGCTTCGCATGACTACAACATGATGAAGGATGTAAGTGAGATAGATGGTGTGTGTGTGTGTTACATGACATCCTAGATGATTAGTGTCACTGACTTAATGGTCTCTCATTAAGAAGGTAACAGGTTATTGGAAAGGTTCTCATATGAGGGCAGCCTCTGGGGCTAACTTAAGGAGGGAACTGTAGAGTTGCCTTTGGCAGAAACTGGCAACATTGGAAAGGAGAGGTGGCTCACAGAGCCAGGAGAAGAGGCTAAAATTAGGCTCTCTTGGCCTGCTTGGGGAAGAGAGGAAAGTGGAGGTAGGGGCCAAGTTGAGATCAGGCAAATCCATAAATAGAGGTAGATCAGGTGACTGCTTCTCAGATTTTACTGTGTACACATATTGCTTGCAGAGCTTCCCAGACTGCATTGTAGGATTCAGAAGCCCAGGATGGGGCCTGGGAGTCTGCTTGTCTAACAAAGTCCAGAAGATGCTGGCATGTTAATGGCAGAGGGAATAGGAAGGAGGCAGTTTCCTTTATTGTCTGAGTGTGCAAGGCTAGCTGGGGTGGCACGTCTCTGTGATTGGCAAACTTGGTTCATCCAGTGGGATGTTTATAGCCAGTAGGATTTCAGAAGCCATGTGGTGGAAAGAGATCAGGATTTGGAACCACACTGAAGTGGGTGTGAATCCCAAGGAGCTGGTGTTTATCTTGTAGGAAATGGGAAGACTTTGCAGGAGTTAAGCATCAACTGGTAAACTCCTTCCTTAACCTTCTGGCCAAGTACCCCATTCGTGCCTGATTCAGGGTCAGAGCTTCAGTGGAAGTGGCTGGTGAGCTTCTTCCATGTGAGTTTGGTTGGAGAAGTTCTGTCTTATATAAATAATGCTTGCACCATAATGCTTTTCTCTAGGTCAATATATTTAATTAATACATGAAACAAATGTTAGAGGGTTCCTTGTTGGGCTAATCACTGTGAAGCCAGCAGTTTGAAAAAATAAGGTGTTCTGTAGGTGGGAGATGAAGCTTTCTCCACCCATCCAAAGTTAGAGTCTCAAACACCTCCAGGGATAGCTCTACCCTGTCCTGTAGGGTCGCTCTGAGACAGAATTGGCACAATGACCATGAGTGTTTAGTTTGTACCCAGGCATTGCAGACCTGACAATGTGGACTATACTCTGAGAATTTTTTCAAATATGAACTCTTCTGAAGTCACCAGTGTGCCACTCTTCTCTTGCTGAATGTCATGGTCAGGGACACTCTGCAAGTCACCAGAGCTTCTGTTTTGAGTTCAGCATAAAGCACAGCCTAGTAGGAGAAAACTGAATGTGAGGCAGCACACTTTCTCAAACAATCTGTTCTCAGCACCTTGGGAAGGAGCCCTACTGCCACAATGGTGAAGGGCTGAGCTGTGAACCTGAAGCCAGTGACTCAGACTTAGCAGACCTTCTGTAGGGGAAAGATGTTTCCGTTTGCTTCCACCAATGCTTCAGCCTCCGGAACCATATGGGCCAGCTCTGCACTCCTCATAGGGTTGCTATGAATCAGAATCAGCCTGAAGGCAACAGGTCTGCGTTTGAAGCATTTTGGAGAGATTTCTCAACTCTGATGGCAATTGAATTCTAGAAAGTGCATTATGGGTGAAATTATGTTCCCCTAAAAAGATAGATCAGGTGCACTGGTTAAGCACTCAGCTTCCCACTGAAGGGTGAGTGATTCCAACCCACCAGTGACTTCTTGGGAGAAAAGACTTTTGTCAAATTGACAGTCTAGGAAACCCTATGGGCAAGTCAACCTACAGATACAGTCTACCCTACAGGGTTGCTACTGGAGCCCTGGCAGTGTACCAGTTACACGTGGGGCAGTGTAATTTCAGGGTCAGCAGTTAGAAACCACCGGCCACCTTGTGGGAGAATGATGAGGAGTAATGAGGAGTTGCAGTCTCAGAAACCCACAGGGACAGTTCTACCCTGTGGTATAGGGTCACTTTGAGAGGGCACTGGCTCGATGAGTTTAGTATTGAGACAGGGTGGCTATGAGATGAAATCATCTAGATTACACACAACAGTTGCAACAAAACAAAAAATATATATATTAAAATTCTAACTCCTGGTATTGTCAATGTGACCTTGTTTGGAAATAGTCTTTGACAGTTTACATAAAGTTATATTGGAACAGAATGGGTCCTAATCCCTTTGTTTTGTGAGATCCTTATAAAAATAACACAGAAGATGGTCATGTGATAATGGAAACAGAGATTGGACTGAGTTACCAGTCAAAGAATATCAAGGAGCATCTGCTATCACTGCAGAGGAGAGGGCAGGCATAGAATAGATTCTCCTCCAGAGCCCTCAGCGAGGATCAACGTAGCTGACACCTTGATTTCAGATACTTAGTCTCTATAACTATGACCAGATGCATTCTTTATCCAACTGTGGGTTTTTTTAAAATTGAGGTACTGCTACTAAAATGATATCAAATTACCCAAGTAGCAAATGTTTTCATCTTTCTTACACTTTATACTTTATGAAATTAAGTCAAAAAGTACTGTTACACAATCATAAACACTGTTTTTAAACACAAAAACAAAAAGAAAAGCTATTGTTCTTTGAAATATACTCAATTTAGGCGTAGGCACGCTTGAAGGTGATGTTTACATCTCTCTCACTCTTCCCTAAAGAATTCTTCATAATTTGCACTATGAAATTTTAGTGAATTTTTTGCACTAGAGAAGTTTTAACATCTTCAAAGGACTCAAATCATCATTCCTTTAAATATTTTTAGTTTGAAGAGCAGAGAGAAATCTGAAGGGAGAAGCTTTGAGCTACTGGCTATAGGACAGATGGAATAATGACCTTCTCCTTGGACATATATCCACGATGGAAACACTTCTCAGCACAAATTTCCTGGCCTTTTCCTCACTAATGTAGTCTTCAGTTTTCGTAAAACTTCTTAATAATAAGGTCTGGAGATCGTCTTCTGTCCTTTGAAAATATTTATCAGATTTCATCATTGGAATCCTCCCAAAAGCTATATATAGAGAATCATTTGAAATATAAATAGGAAGCAAACAAGCAACAATAAAAATTCAACAACAATGACTAGACAAAGTGTAAAAAAATCCTCATTCAAATAGAAAGCATAAAATACTAAAAATCTGAAACAACTTTAAAATAGGTCAAAGGGGAGATCAAATGATGAGATATTACATTTTAATAAAGATCGCAAAAGTCGTCTTAATGTAGTTGAACAATTAAAGTACATGACATATGAAGTATATCCCAAGGAAAATATAATAAGCATATAATAGAGCTACAATATTCTGAGTGGATCCCTTGTCTTGAACTGGCTTAGAGGATCCCCTAAGACACCACTTTGGTTGAAGTTGGGTGACTGCTGCCCGTTTGATCATAAATGGTTGATTATTTTACCACAGGGGAGTGTTCCATTCTAAACCTGAAGAGTGACTAACTATCATAGATGTGAGTGGTTCCCAAGTAGCCCTTACCTATCAGTATGCCTGGTTTCTCTGAGGATTTTAAGTTTTGTCTCACATTTTTGTCCCCCTGTGCCCAGGACCCTCTAATGTGTGGTAGGCAGGCCCCGTCTAGTTCACTGTTTTCCAAAGTAGGTGGTACTGCTCCCTGGGGAGTGCTAGGGTAGCCTGGGTGCTGCCAAGGGAGACAGACTTTGTCACGGATGACCGGCTAGCGTACAAAAGTGTTTACTTGCTAGGGAGGTGCTGAGTAATTTTTTTCTGAAAATGGAGTAGAGTTTTCAAACTGCTGGCCAGATGAGAGACCAAATAAGTTTGGCAACTTATAGTAAAGGTCTCCCTACCTCAGGGTTGTGGAAAGTGTTGTTTGCTCAGTGCCTTAGACTACCTTTTTTCTGCTTTTCAATGGTCCTTTAAAAATTATTATTAATTGGGAATTAATACATATATCATATCATTCCATAGTTTAATTATGTCAAGAAGTATTGTACAAGTGCTACCACAATCAATTCCCAAGCATTCTTTTCCTTCCTGGACTCCCTGACATGTTCATTTTACACCCTGCCCCTCAATGTACTCCCGAACTCCCACCCCTATTTTCCCCCTGAAACCCATATTCTACTTGCTGTCCATATAGGTTCATCAGCCTGAGGTTTTGTATACTAGAAAACCAGAAAAACATATAACAGGACTTGCAAGCCGCACAATGTGTCACATTTTCTTATAGCAGTGTATGGAAACCCTTACAAATGGAATTTGTATACTGGTTCCCCTCCCCCCTGCCCAAAGGAACACTCCTCAGTCTCCAGAGGAAGGGAGAAAATAACTCTTTAAAGACTTAGTTCATCATTGATGCCTGACACTGGATTCCTTCACCACCTCATAATCACACAGGCTGGTGTGCTTCTTCCGTGTGCGTTTCATTGCTTCTGAAATGAATGGCCCTTGTTTATTCAAGCCTTTAAGAACCCAGACACTATATCTTTTGGTAGCCCGGCACCATCAGCTTTCTTCACCACATTAGCTTATGCACACATTTGTCCTCAGCAATCACGTCAGGAAAGTGAACATGCAATGTGATGCTTTTTAGTTCTTGAAGCCTGATATCTAATCCCTTTGACACATCATGATTCCACAACCTAGTGTGCTTCTTCCATGTGGGCTTTGTTGCTTCTGAGCTAGCTTGCTGCTTATTTACTTTCAAGC
>PVJH01007456.1:0-91974 GCA_004026705.1 Nesogale talazaci | reverse complement strand
TCCTTCTCCTTTTAACCCTTCCTGCCTTCTGAACTTTGTTTTGGGGTACATAATGCCTTTTGAATATCAAGTGACTTGTTATTCTGCGGAAGCAATGAGTACCTCCCTCATGTAATGTTTTATTTTATAGAACTGACTTTTGTTGGCTAAAAATTGAGTCAAGGGAGTAATTGAGCCACAGGGTGAGTGACTAAGGGCCTGGTCTCCAGGATGCCACCAGTCTCTATTGGACTGTAAGCTGGGTTTCCATAAAGTTCAGATCCCCTGCAAAGTATAAAACATTTGCTCTCTGTTCTTTAATGCAAAAGGCTGGCAAACTATAGTCTCAAAGCTAGAATCTCTACAGCCCACCCTAGAACAAATCCAGTTTGGACCCATTTCACTTGACAGAAAAATTGATGATGTCAATTAGAAAGCTGAATATTCTATCTATAATACAGGAACAGGCCTTCAGTAGGTGAGGCTTAGGTCTTTTTGAATCTTTATAGTAAGATGTTGGCCCTAGTTCAAGCTAGGCATCAGTGTGTTGATGATCAGCACTCAGGGAGATGTACCCAAGAAGTCAGGTAAACACACCTGGCAGTGTCCCCAGTAAGCTGACAAGTGAGTACATGTAAACGCATGCTTACCTTGCTTATTGGGTAATCCAACACTGGAAAGAACTATAACTGAAGATGTGTAAATCAGTGTCCCTGGGATGCAGTCACCCTGGTTTATGGAGATGAGATCTTGGCCTGGTTTGGTCTCCAGGAAATAAAACAAGCACCAGGCCACACCCATAATCTCATCCCAGGATCTGATCCTCTGTAAGTCTCTCTGGGCTAGCATTCAGCACAAGTGTTTCAGCTAGCTCTACAGCTCTAATCAATTAATGCACTAGCTTAATAATTCTTTAATAAATAAGATATTGTGAAGCTCAACATAACCTCATTCAGCATGAAAGAAATACAAAGCAAATGGCAGTAGGCTTCTTGTTTTCACTTGTTTGATTGGTGAGTAGCAACCAAGCTTGGTGGTGCACAGAGTGGAGGTGGGCATGAAGGCCTTCACATGTCTTGGTTGAAAAGATAGCGAATACAACCCCTTTAATGGCCCTTTGTAATATCTACCAGCACTGAGAGGGCACCTACCCTCTAACATGAGGATTACACGTCTATGAATTTCCCCCCGGAAGGGTGTCCCCCCAAATCTGTGTGCAGTACCACTATTTACATGCACTAACTGCAGTGTTAATACTACAACCAAAGGGAGGGAGGAAGTTGTCCAAGTAAAAAGACCATTTAAATGTAAGACTATCAATGCAGGAAAAATGAGGTGTAGCAAGACTAAGCCAAGTGTCAGGAAGATTATATAAAAGATTCTCTAAAATAAGTTATCGTGGGCAGGGTGTACATAAGTTAGGGATTTATAGCCCTGCTGGCATAGTGGCTCCACGTGGGGTCTCACCTCAAGGTCAGAAGTTTGAGACCACCAGGCACTCCAAGAGAGATAGATGAGGCTTTCTGCTCCTATAAAGAGTTACAGTTTCAGAAACCCACAAGGGCAGGTCTACTGTGTCCTGGAGAGCAGTTCACCAGAATGGACGCATAGTAGTGTGTTTGGAGATGATATAAAAAGAACTCCGACAAGTTTGTGGGAAAATGGAATGAAAAGATAATGGGATCTCCCATGAACTTTTGAAGCACCCTTGATACACACACACACACACACACACACACACTTCACTATGGATAGAAACCTTCCAGACATTCAAAAACAAGTTGTCCCAACCCTGATTGGTCCTGGCAGAGGAGCTAGGAGATACCCTTGCTCTGGGCGTTGTGCACTTATTCTGCTTGTTTATTTTTTACTATCTGTAGATTCTGTTAGTTTAGTAAGAAGCTTGTTTGTATAAAACTAGTATGCCTGACAACTGACAAGCATGACGGCAGGACGGGGCACCTTGCTATGTGAGGTGTGTGTGTGTGTGTGTGTGTGTGTGTGTGTAGGAGGGGGCAGTAGGGGGCACTGATACCTCTGCTGTTGGCCTGAATGATTTTCAAAAACAAAAACCAGAGGAAATAGCAAGAGATCCCAGGAGCAGTCCAGCAGGCTGAAACTGACCCCAAATGGGCACACTCAGGGGCCAGTGTGTATGAGAAGTCAGCATTATTAAAAGCAAAGGAAAATCAATAATCCATCACAGCCAGGGCTCTGGAGTCAGGGCGGGTGCCTCTGAATTCTGGTGATGCACTAGTAGCTGAGACCTATGAAAAAGCCTGGAACTCCTCAGAGTCTGCTACTTACGTCTGAGGATGGGAGCCGCACTGCTTACAATTGCCCATAGGCTTGGGACTAGGCAGCAGTTTTCTAGAAATTTCTCTAAGCCAGGATCTGTGCATAGTGTGTGTGTGTGTGTGTGTGTGTGTGTGTATCTTCGTGGTGAGATGAGAGTGAGTCAATTTGTCCCACAGGGCGCGGTCCTCACTAAGGAAGTAAAGTCTGGGAAGGGTTGAGGTCCCAGCCCAAGCCTGAGATGGGTAGTGTGGACCTGGAGCCAAGGGACATGGAGAGGCTATTGCCAGAAAGGTGATGATACATGTTAGCTGGGTGAAAACAAAGTGTCCAGAATGACAGAGGCTGTCCGTCTGGGGTTGCTGTCCACTCACGTCCTCTGTGAAACTGGGAAGCCAGGGCAGCAGAGGTCCTGGGCCATCTGGGGACCATGGCCTCTAAGTTAGAAAGGAACATGATCAGAGGGAAAAGGCAGATGCTCAGGGCAGCTGTTCAAAGCAGGAGACCACTTACCCCAGGAAGCTTGGGGTGAGGTATGGAGGCAGAGAAGGGCTGAGTCCACAGGTGTTGATTTCTTTTGGCTTCCTCGTCTCTTGTCATGAACGCTTTTACTCAGGGGTTCATATCATGGACCACTTTTACTCAGGTTAGGTTAAAAGGTTTATTTCCTTGAATTAAACCATCTTGGACTATGGCACTAAACAGAACACCCAAAACTCACTCACCCACCCCACCCCTGCCAATCCCATACCATTTTTTCTAAAATGCTTTTATTTTTAAATAATGCTAGAAGCCCAGAACTTGTGGCTAAAAGTGACGCAAACTATATTTTCCATCTATATATTGTATTCACTGTAAGGTATTCTGGTGGCATAGTGGGTTAGGCACTGGACTGTTAACTGCACAGTCAACAATTCAAATCCACCAGTCAGCCACTTCTCGGGAGAAAGATGAAGCTTTTGGCTCCCATTGAGATTTACAGATTCTGAAATCCAATGGGACATCTCTACTCTGGCCCAGAAGGTCACTCTGGGTCAGAATGGACTTCATGAAGCAGGTGCATTCAGTGTGCTTAAGGATATGTGGAAATGACCTGTTCAGTTGCTTAGTGAAAAACCAAAGTCCTAAGTTATTTTCTTGAGCTCTTCAGAGTGGGACTACTGAGCTGAGAAGTCACAAAGAAGATCGCTCTGCTAGTCCTAGTAGGTACCAAAGTCCTTGAGGAGGCCCTACAAGATACTCCCATGAGCACACACACACAAACACACATGCACAATGCATCATCATACACACACATTATACACAATGCACACATATGGCACACACCAAAAAAACCCATATCCACACATGCACACACACAAATATAGTACTCATAAAAATGTATATACACATACAAAATACACGCCCAGCATATCCCCACACACAAATACACATACAGTACCCAAACACAAAGTATACATGTGTATAATTCCTAAGTATATATGCATGTAGTACACATATATACATGCATGCATATATACTTGAGTACACACATATCATATTCACATACTTACGTACACAGTACACATGAACAGTACATACACACAATGTGTACAGAGAGTAGACATGTGCCCTACCCACCAACATATATACATAGTTATCAGAAGAAACCAGCTTGATACATACATTACGGGTTCAATAGATGCAGTTGTACAGCGATAATAATTATTTGTTACAATAAAGTTCGAGAGAGCACAAGAGAGAGAAATAATGAGTCAGTCATATTTCACATCAGGGTAGTATGTCCACCTCCGCCAACTGGGTGGTCCACATGGAGAGAGAGAGTGAACTTTAATTTTACCCATTGAAATAACCTTATGGGGAACACATGAGCTCTGTCATCACTGGTCAGGACATGTCGCAAGAGGGGGCTGTCTTAAGGGCTATATGGTGACATGGAGAGTGGTAACAGGGATGCCTACGACAGAGGGGAGAAGGATGTGATAAGAGAAGACCTCAGACTCCTGGAGATAGATAAACAGGTCTATCTGGTTAGCAGCCATTGACAGTGGGTCTTGAACCCTGCCCACAGACTTCAAGGGAAGAGAGCCATTATCTAAACAACAGGAGAGTCAACTTTTTTGTGAGACACATAAAGGTCTGATAACTGGAAGCTTCACGGAGAATAGTTCACTTAACAAACACACCAAATGCTGGTAAATAGTTTGCTTAATATTTTGGAGTATATAATTGTGGTAAAGTTCTATCTTCATCATACACATAGTACACACATAACCAAAACACACAAAAATGTACACATACTATCCACACATGTAACCATACATGTAGACATGTTTGGTACACATATATAATCACACTAAATATACACACACATCTATACACATGTGCACACATGCAAATAAGATTAGGGGAAAGTGCTCAGGTTGAGTTTTAACTGCTTGTTCAATGCGAGGCAACTACTGATCAAGGTGTTTCTCCTCCTGTCTTAAGAGTGACAATTGAATGAGAGGTTGTCGGGCTTCCTGGTAACTCCGGGAGACATGATCTCCCTGACATTCCCACCTTCGAAATGAGGAGAGTGATACTCAGGCGGGAGATGACTTGCTGGGTCACCTCGAGGACATGGTGGGGCCGGATGTGAGCACAGGTCGGCGGAGCAGCTCCATCTACCCCACAAGTTCTGTGTGTGTCTCTGTGCTCTTGCTCACCCACCATGGCCACATGTGTGTGTCTCCCTCCCCCCCGCACTCCCCCCCCCCCATGACACACATCCCAGCACATGATACATCTTCGGGTATACGACAGCGCACTCCATAATTCACGTGGCTGCCTCCCCTGCAGATTTATGGCATTTATTTAAAAACAACAAACATTCTCAATTATTTCCACGCTGCTCAGGACCATAATTTACTCAGAGGTATGAGCTCTCAAGTTTCCCGGGGATTGCTTCAAAATGTCAGTGCTAAAAGATGACTCCCATGGTGGTGAATAGGAAACACCCATTTATATTTTTCATTTGTCCTTTGATTTAATTTTCAGACAATTCAACTTTTGCCCAATGCCCACATGCCCAAATTCATTTCGCTTGTCAAGAGAGACAAATTTTCATAATTATGGAATAAAACATGGTGGCCTGACTTTGGTGACCGAATTATTTCACATCCATCCTACCCCCACCCCCTACCACCCTGCCCCCAGATGCAAGAGTCAATGCAGGTCTTGTTGGCTGACTTCTGGCATATTTTCATTCAGTTTCTGCTTCAGACAGATGCAGCGACAGGCTCTGCACTCTTGAATGTCTCATTATGTTAATGGACGTATGTCAAGATGAACTTTCTGGACCCAAACTTTGAAGTTAACATCATCTTTGCTTTAATTGGCAAAAGCCAATATTGCAAAATGATGAGCTTCTCTAATGGTCTTTCTTCCTGGAACAGAAAGCCCTCCAGTTCTACCACCAGACACATTGGCTATATTGTCTTCAGCAAGGTCAAAAGGATTTATTATAGTTGCTAGGGGCAGGGACAGGATGCAGTGCTTGGTTTTGTTGTTATTTTCTTAATAAAAAAGATTTGTGTCAATCAAAGTTAAAATTCTAGAGGGGATTAAAAGAAAAGTATCTAGTAAAAACTCAAAAACAGATGACTCATAATGCCACCATCCCAAGTCAAACACAGTCACCATGTTGGTTGAACTTCGTGGAGTGGTGTTTTAAAGAGTCACACGTGTGTTTGAACTGGTCAGGATCTGGGTTACTCAAAAGTGAACGATTTATAATGAAAAACAAACCCCAAACCCTCTTTCCTGTTACCTGAAAGACAGGTGAGAGATGAAGATGGGAAAAGAACATCTCATGGTTGGAACATGTCCTGCTAGATGGTGTAGCTTTGGCTTACATTACATTAATGTGGATTACATTAAAGCCCATCTGTGTCACTCCCTTACTCCCTTCCAGAGACTACCCCCTGAAGAAGCTGATAGAAATCTGTTGGCCACCAGATGTTGAGACCTATAAAAGATGGAAACTCCAGGCCAAACCAGTTAGTAATGAAGTGATTCAGGGTGCTGAGAACCCAATGTGTAAAGACGCTAGATGGATGAGGAGGGTACAGGGGAGGGAGAAGAGGTCATCTTCAGAGGCTGGCCAAATGACATTGAGCAGTAACATATTCTCATTGCACACTCAATGCATTCACCTTCACAGCAAAACCTTCCTCACCATGGGCCCATGAGTGCATGGGAGTTTCCTTGGTAGACCTCTAGGATGACTACCAGAAGCAGGGAAAGGTTAGCAGCAGGCCTGGACATCCAGAGAACCAGAGGTTGGCCCAGAGGCCAAAGGTTGGCCTCAGGCCTCAAGTGGGCCTGATGTGTGGCCCTCATACCTCCCTACCCACCCTGCACCATTATAATGTCTTACTGCAGCAATGTCTACCATGTCTACTGAAAAAGCAGGCGACTAGACACACCATCTCCAGGCTTGGGGTGTACGGGTATGCTTCTCTGAGGTCAGTCTTAACACATGTGTGGAACTGGACAGCTCTGCACACGGGGGTCCCCAGGAGTCAGAATGATCAGACAGCAATGGACACCACCAGGGTGAGCTTACTGCCCATGTCTTCTTACTGTCCTACTGTTGCTAGCTGACAGTGCAGACACATGATCCAGACTCATTATGAGAGAGATATTTGATTGTTTAAGGTTTCACATAGCCTACTGATCTAGAGAAGCAAAAGGAAAATAAGACTGGAGGGTGCCAAGATGTCAGAGGTAGGCAAAAGCGAAGGCCATGCTGATAAAGAAACACATGTGTCCGAATGCCAAGGCTGCCAGTCCTGTCTCTGAGGGGAAAAGGCACAGTCCACTTTGAGAGGTGCCTTATTGGGGCAGTTACAGACAAATGGGTCAGTGTCAATCTCACCTTGGGACTTTGACACCACCACCATTTCTCCCAACCCCCGTCAAAGTCAATGGAATTCCCCTCTCCTCCACCTCCTGGCTGGTAACAAGTCCAAACTAAGCCTGTTGTCACTCAGTCCATCCCAGCACACAGTGAGCCTGGGAGTCAGTGGAGGACTACCCCAGAGGGCTTCCTTTCCTGGTCTTTCTCTCCTGGAGCAGCTGGTAGCTTCACACCTTTTTGGTTCACAGTCAAGTGCTTTAAACACTGTGCTAGACATATTTCTAAAATCCTGACCACAAGAAGGAGGGGGCATTGTCCCTTCAGCTGCAGGGTGAGGGCCTGGCAATGCTATCAGCTGTGCCCAGTCATTGGGGGTGTCTGTTCACTTGGCAGAGGAAGAACTTTCCAGAAGGAGGAGCCACCTGAGAGTGCAGGTGGCCCTTCCCCTTTGACTGGGTTTCATTCTGAGGACTCTCAAAATGAAAGTAGATTCTAAGTCAAACTACTCTTTTAAAAAAAAATGACCTTTTTTTAGTTTTCATTACTATTGCCTTGTATTATTGGTGTCTTTAACACTCCATTCTGCATTTGAACATTTGAGAATGGTAACATCAGACAATTATGAACCACAGCACAGTCTGTAGGGCCCTGCACTCCTGCTCACGCACTGCCATCTGGTCCACTGTGACTCACAGCAATGCTATAGGCCAGGGCAGAACTGCCACTGGGGCTTGTCAGAGGCTCTAACTCCTTTTGGGAGTTGAAAGTCCCATCTTTTCCCCTTTGGCACTCCTTCCCTTGTCCCAGCGAATTGGAAAGCCAGAGTTTCCTGGCACCGAGGATCAATCTCCATGGCCAAACACACCTCACACTTGAATCTCAGTAAATGACCACCCAAGCTGCCTTACTTGAAAGGGACACCCCCCCCCTAATCATTTCTCTGGAGTCCTGACTCTGCAGAGGAAAATCGGCCCCCAGCTCCCTTGCTTTCCATTGTCAAATGAAAAGTGCTTTATGAACCCTGAAGGGTTGACCGTTTGATAAATTAACCCCAGAACAACCTGGAGCAAGGAATACATCCTGGAATCCCTGTAAACCCAGGAACCCCTTAGCTGGTGATTTGAAATTAACAATATCCCCACACCTTCCACCCATCCCCAAAGTGGATATTAAATCCTGTGAAAGTGGAACAACAAATAAGAAAAATCACAGAAGAATTGGTGCATTTGAATTATGATGCTGGACTACCAGAAGAACAAATACATCTGTCTGGTAAGAAATGCAGCCAGAATACCCCTTAGAAGTGAGCATGATGGACATTTCCTCATAGATTTGTCATTTTATCCAAAAGGAAACAAAAGTAGAAGTCTCTCTGATGATATTTTGAGAGTCAGTCCTTAGAATCATTTGAAAACTTTGAGAGTCATTTGAAAAAATGTCTTAGGATTTTTATAGTGAAGCATTCCATATTAATTTATTCATCAATGCCGTTTAAGTCATCAGATTTTTCTACTTCCTGTTTTAGGTATTCTTTTTAAAATCATCTTATTGGGGGCTCGTACAGCTCTTATCACCATACACATCTACATCCACTGTGTCAAGCACATTTGCACATATGTTGCCATCATCATTTTCAAAAAATTTTATTTCTACTTGAGTCCTTGGTATCAGCTCCTCCACCCCACCCTCCTTCCCTCATGAACGCTAGATCATTTATAAATTATTATTTTTTCATGGCCAATATACTGATACAAGAAATTGTACAATGATTCACCAAATTAAATAAACGGAGAAGACCAAAATCAATAAATCCTATCAAAGTATTTTAAAAATGAAGAAGTAAGTATGTTGAGACTTCACTTCATGTACTTAGGGCATATTATCAGAAGGGACCAATCCATAATGGAAAGCATGCGTGGTAAAGGAGAAGGTCAGTGAAAAAGAGCTAGACTCTTAAGGATCCAGGTAGACACAATGGCTTCAACAACGGGCTCAGACAAAGCAACAGGTGTGGGGATAGCACAGGACCTGGGCAGAATTTCATTCTCTTAAAGATGGGGTTGGTCTGATTGAGACCCAACTTCATAACTAAGAACAACAACAACAGAACCCCTGTACCTGTGAATGCAGGCCTGCTTGGAAAAGGGGTCTTTTACTAATTAAGTTGGTAAGTAGTTAGAGTAATAGTCAAAATTGAATTAAAACTGAAAATAACATCTTTGCAATGGGATGCCCTTGACTCGCAGCCACCCTGTAGGGTAGGGTAGAACTTCCCCTGTGGGTTTCTGAGGCGGTAACTCTTTCAGAGACTAGACAGTTTCAAGTGTCTCCTTCTGAACACCTAGTGATTTCAAGCCAGAGAACATCAATACCAGCACTGTGTCTGCATTCACCAGCCTCTGCTCCCCCTACTGAGGAATATGAGACTTGAGCAAGCTTATCTTCAAGATTCCTTCCAGTTGTGGCAGTATATAATTGGGATCCCCCAAACCCCTATCTTCTTCTGCTTGCCACAGGAAGAGGTTGAAGGGGTGGAAAGGTGCTACCACCCCGAAAGAATCCAAACAACAATGCAACAACAACAAACTTCCCCCACAGCGTTGGGCGCAGTCCACCCCATGATAAAACACAGTTAGAAAATGCTTGTGTCGGGAGTTTCCTCGTGGTGTGTTTAATGGCCTTGCATTAGCTTGTGCAGTAATAGAAGCATTCATTAGCGAACACAGGCTCAAAACAAGGAGGCCACGCCAGCCCCCACCCAAGGCTCATTGTAATGTTTCAACTATACACTGAAAGGGGAATTACAGAAATGATACTCTGGAAATTATTTTTGAAACCCAAAACATCACAGGCACACCCTCACACAATCGAGATGGCCTTCTGCCCCAGTGGTTCTGCAGGGCTCCCCTAAGTTGGGACAACGTCTCAATTACAGCGATGTGGCTGCTGCCCTCTCCACAGCAATTGCATGGGAGAGCCACGTGACTTACATCTGCAGTTTATAAAACAAATTAGGCAGAAAAGAAGCTCATAATCTCACACACATTTCATTTACCAGATTCCATGAAGGTCATGGACAAAGCACGTGATCCTGGAAGCTGGGACTGAGAGACCAAGGATTCATTAATGCGTCCCTTAGCAGACATTTGATGAATTCACCAAGAAAGCTCCCTGAGATAGGTTTTCTCTCCAGTCTGTGCCCCACTGCTAGTGACAAGCCCTTTGAGAGGAGTGTTGCCGATAGCACTGATGGCGCCGTTGGGTGGGCTTTCCGGCCTAGGCACTGCCATTGGCCATGTGTGATAACTTGAATGTGTTGTGTGACAACAAGGCAGAGCAGGGATGGGGACCACTTGTTGGCCCAGCCACCATCGCCTCTTACCTGGATTACTGCTGTGCCTTTTCTGTGCCTTGTCTCCCAGCTACCAGCTGTGTCTGACTTCTGGCTCTTCTTCAAGCAGCAGCCAGAGGGACACCTGAAAAAAAGTACGTCCATTCATGTCACTTCTCCACTCAACTCCTTGTGGCTGGCAAGGTGGAGGAATTCCCTAAACCTGAAGGCCCCGCAGGTCTTCCAGTTTTACCCCTCCAGACCCGTGTCCCACACTCTGGGCAACGTTGGGACTCCTGAAACTTGCAAGGTAAGCTCCCACCTCAAAGCATTTGCAGGTCTCTGCTCTTCCTTCACTTATCTGCCAAGTAAAGGCTTTGTTCACAGGTCAACTTCCCTGACCACTGTCCTTTATACCATTCCCTGCCCTTTCCCACCAGGCACCACCACCACCATCCCCCTAGTCTACGCTGTTGGTTTTCCAGTAGCATTGAAAATTTCTGCTGTACTATTAGTGTTTAATTTACTTATTTATGGTGCTTCTTGTTTAATCTCTCTACAATCCAGGAGAGTATAAATCTTTATTTTGTTCACTGGTGAAGTCCCAGAGTCTAAATAGTACCCTGGGGAGCAAAGAATACATATTTGAAGGAATAAAGCTGGTAGAGAGAAAGGAAGGAAAGAAGGGAACAGTATAAGCAGAGAGGGGAGGGAGAGAGGCAGAATAGAAGGGAAGGAGAGAAGGAAGGAGAGAAGAAAGAAGGAGAATTTATGACCAAAAAGTGGTAGTGGTATATATTTTAATTTTTAACAGATATCATTAAACAATCTTTTCATTTAACTTCCAAACGTTCATACATCCCCTCCTTAACATGCTTAGGTGTACATCTTCACAGTGTTGTTGTTTTAGCTGATGACTTCCCTGTGAATTATTTTCAATGTGCGTGTGTCCTTGAGAAATGAAAATCAGCACGCTAAAAGACAGGACAACCTGCAGCCCTCAGTTTTATGAATAAGTAAGTTAGGAAATCTGGGGAACATTGTTCAGAGTCACAGTACCGACAGAGGAAGGAGGCCAGTAGGGTGTACCCACAGCCTGGCCTTGCGGAGGAGAGAACTCAGGGGCCAGTGTGCAGCCCCCTGGAAAGAACCCATATACAACAGAGCCCACTGCACCTGCTACCTCTCTGGGTTCGTGCCCCCTAACATTGCCCTTCTGGCCTCACCCTCATGAACAGTTTCTTAGGCTTTACCTAACTCTTATGACCTTTCCAGTCCAGATCTGGAGACCCAGTGGCACAGATCAATCCTTGGGTTGTGTGGCAGTCATGTACTCGTGTCAATTTCATAATTGGGAGTGTAGGAATGGAATTTAGCCTGTCAATCTGGAGATAGCCAATGAGGCCTCTGTGTGGGCATGGCTTTCTCCTGAGAATTCTGGGAAGTCTGGTGGGCGCTGTTTCCCAATTGGAGAAGAGAGATTTGATTCAGGCTATTGGAGTCGGTCTACCAACAAGACAAGATGGTGGCATGCTGATAGATCCTGAGTCCTGCAGACTGGAGGAGCCAGAGGAGAAGCCACATGGGCTTTCCCTGATGGAACCAGACCTCTGGGGCCAGAGAAGCCACAGAGAGACCCCTGCCAGGGCTGAGATGCTTCTACTGCCAATTGATACTACTGATGGACTTTGAGCCCTGGAAACAAGGAGATATGGGGAGACCCCTGCCAGTATCAGGATGCTTCTACTGCCGCTGGATACACAAAACTCTGCACTCACTGACCTGTGATTGTTCTGGTGTCATTGCACATGCTTTGTGAGTTGGAAGGAGACTTTATAGACTGGTATCCGACACATGGGCTTATATCGGACTTATGACCTTGGACTGAACTAGGTTGGGATTCTTCTCAATGTTCTATTCCTCTTGTATATAAACCTTTCCCTTATATCCATATGCGTGTTTATGATTTTGTTTCTCTAGTCTATCTGGACTAACACAGGTTGTGATCCACAAGGTTGCCAGTACAAAACCACCAGCCACACTGCAGGTCAAAGTCGGGTCTTTCTACTCCCATGAGAAGTTACAGTCTTGGGAACTCATAGGGCATTTCTACCGTGCCCTCAAGGGTCAAGAAAAATCAACATCCACTCGATGGTAGTGAGAGTGAGTGAGTCCAGATCTAGTGGGCTTGGCCTATAGAGTCGGTTCATGCACATTTCAATATACATTTGGCCCCAGAGGAAGGAGAAAGGAAGGGACAAAGAATGGAGGAGAGGGAGAGAGAAACCCAGGAGAGATAAACCAAACCAAACTCACTGCTGTGGAGACAGTTCTGACACATGACAACCCTTTAGGACAGGGTTGAACTGCCCTGTGGGTTTCTGAGACAAGCTCTTTGCCAGTGTATAAAGTCTCATCTTTCTCCTGAAGAGTGACTGGTGGCTTTGAATGATGGACATTGAGGTTAGCGCTCCAACTCAGAACCCTGGAGGGGTACGGGTGCATAATGGGTACAGAGGAGGCCACATCCTCTGAACTTTGTGAACAGTTCAATGGATTTCCAAGGGTGCTGTTGGTTTCATGATCTGATTTAAGATGCTACACCTGGAGCTGGGTTTAGATCCACTGGCTGTTTCATTTTCCAAGGTCACCCTTGACCTTGTTTTGCTCTTTAGTTATACCAAATCCACCACTTGCATTTTTCATCAGTGCCCTTCACCCAGTCATTGTCATTAGGTCCAGCATACCTTACCCCCTCCCCCAACACACACGCGCACCAATTGTCTGAAAGGAGTGGAGAAGGTCCTTTGTATATTCTAGGCAGTGAAGGCATGAGAAGCCAGGTAGAGAGGCAGAGACTGGACAAGGGCTGGTGGAGAATCCTTAGCATACTTATAATAGCAAAACTTACAACAGACATATTCAGGGAAGATCTCAAAGAAGCCATTCATGCCGATATTGTTAAATGAGTAGAACTGATAAGTGGCCAATAAATAAGTGAACAATCAAAGAATGAAAAGTGTGCCAAATGGAAGCTGAGTTCACACATTCTAGTTTACTTTGAACAAGTCTTAGAATCTCTATCCAACTTTAGGGACCTGGGAGACCCCACACCAGCTACCAGGTTCCTCACCAAGGCTGCTGAGCCTGTCCCCATGACCCTTCTGAGCCACCTTGAAGGGCGGTTAAGATATTCCTTCCCCTGTTTGTTCACTTTATTCGACGAGATCTATGGAGTAGAGATGACACATCGAGAACTTGCGCCAGGACATTTCTCTGTCCAGCAACTTAGGATGTCCCTTCTGCAGAGATCAGCAGCATGAGGATGGGCACACCCAGAGAGGTGGGAGTAAACACAAGTGCCAGCGCATGTTCTTGCATTTCAACACTATCTCTTTCCCCCTCATAAAGTAACAACAACAAAAATAGAAACTATCCATTTCAGCACAGAAACAAGGGTCCGCTGGCTAAGTACACAGCCTCTGTTGTTTCAGATTTCTCCCTTTCTTGTCATGTGCTTTGGCTTCCTTTTATAAGAACTCAACTCAGAATTTCAAGGTCCAAGTGGGATCTGCCAGAGACACAATAATTCTCAAGGTGGTTGTGTAGAGAGAATGCCTGCAGAATGCCCAGAGGACACGTTGCATATTTTTAACTTGCTACGGGGACCTCTGGATTCAAATTTGAAGGCTTGGCTACAGAGAATGAAGACAAATTATGTTATGCGAGAGAAGAAAGGCATTTTCCCCCCTGCTACAAATGAGAGATGCTTCCCTTCTCTAATGAGTCATGAATGACTCATCTACTCTTGGGAAAATGTGAAGTGCCCAGTGATTTGATTGCTTTTACTGCTGTAAACACATCTAAGAAGTAGAACCTGGGAGATAAACAATAAAGGGCCCAGTAGAATTCAAATAATAATTATATTTGTTTCTTCCCCACCATCTTGCAAATGGTTTTTAATGTAAAACGTGAAGTCCCTTTCTATTGGCAATATTTCAGAGGAGAGGCTGAATCCAATGATATTGGCTGAGTTCAAATTTGGTGGTGGGGCAGGGGTGGGGGAAGGGGTATCTCTCTTAACTTTTATTGGGATTCACCATCATTGGGACACAATGTACTCATTTTATAATGACAACCGCAGAAGGTTTGCATCTCTTCTTTGTCTTGTTGATAAGACACCACTTTCGTCTTCATTTCCATGCTTTGTTTTTCTCCAGGACCTTTCCCTAGCTCTTCTGATGTCTGACAAAGCTCAGAAATGTTCGATGTTGAGGAAGAACTCTGGAGAACCTTTGGAAATTCATTGTGCCCCAAAAGCTGACAGCAAGAATATACTTTCTGGTACATAAGAAAGAAAAATGTATTTGGTATGACGGGCTGTTAATATGTCATCAAGATAAGTCATACGTCTTATTCTTGGGAGCCCTAATGAAAGAAGTCACTTGAGATGTGGAAAGTACAAAAATAATCACCGGGAGGCTCTACCTTTGACTAGAACCTGGGGAAATTTGGAAAGTATTCATTCATAGAGACACTTAAAAAGACATTGTCCAAATTTATCATTGTCATAAATTCCTGCTGACTAGAAAGTTTTCCATCGGAGTAATTTACAATACTCGTCGTAAAATACTTCATCAAAACGAAACACTTAGATTTAATATGGAACCGTAAACTCCCAAGGACTCAGGGACAGTGCTCTCAGACAGTGTCTGGAGAGGACAGAGGGATATAATAGTCCTGTCTGCCTCAGGGTTTGTTCTCCTCTCTGTCTGTCTGTCTGTCTGACACGTTTAACATCTGGGTCATCACACACCCCTGTCCTGTTTGTTTTCTTCTGGACTTCAGAAAGAGACTTGGTTTTACAAGAGTGGAAGGAAGGCTGCCATCTGGGTACCCTAATTGCTATTGTGATTTGTTTTGAATTTTCAAAACTTAATCTTTTTTCTTTTTTTTAAACTACTTTACATGATTGTTTTGGGCAGCCAGACCCGTGATCAGCAAGCCAACACCTGGAGTCCCTGAGCTGACCTCCTGGTAGAGGAAAGCTATTTCTATACTGGAGGTATCTGATGTCTCAATCACGCTATTAAGGGCTCTGGTCTCACTTTGTCTTCTGGCCAGGAAAGGTGCTAATGAGTTACTGGGTTAATTGCAAGATAAAAATGGAACAACAACAACAAAACTCTACAGTTCTAAGCATCTTGAGCATACCCATCAGCTTGCCATCTTTCTGTAGCTTTTCTGCAAGCACTTAGCACAATTAATCCAAACTATTGTGCCAACACTAATGACTGCCTGTTGCTCTAGGCCCGCCATTCTTACTATCCTTTGGGCAATGTGGCAGTCATGTGCTTATGTTAATTTTATGACTAAAATGTAGGGGTAAAGTCTAGCCTGTTAATCTGGAGATAGCCATTGAGTAGCCAATGAGGCCTCTATGTAGGCATGGCTTTCTCCTGAGACTTCTGGGAAATCTCGCAATATTTCCCTCGTGAAGATGAGAAGCTATCGTCCCCAGTTGTTGGGAGTTAGTCTCAGAGACAATGAATCGTGGACAAGACAAGATGGCAGCATCTGAGGAGCCAGAGAATCCACATGGTTTTGCCCTGATGAAGCCAGACCTCTGAAGCTGGAGAGGCCATGTGGAGACGCCTTCCAGCGACAAATTGCTTCTGCCACCACTGGATGCTGTTGATGAACCCTGAACCCTGGAAGCGAGGAGCCATGAGGAGACCCCTGCCAGTGCCGGCACTCTGCACCCACTGACCTGTGACTTCGTGAGTCGGAAGGAGACGTTAAAGACTGGTATCAGGGATATGGGCTAATATTGGACTTATGACTTGGAACTGGACTGGGTTGGGATGCTTTCTCAGTGTTTCATTCCTTTTGTATATAAACCTTTCCTTCTTATATCCATATGCGTGTCTATGAAATTTGTTCCTCTAGTCTACCCGGACTCACACAGGCTCCTTCATGTTTACACTCTAGCAGATATTTTGGATGGTTTTCTCTGAAGTAGGACATTATCTTCCACTACATCCAATGCTCCCTCATCATCTCACCATCTCCCTAGACTCTAACGAACACACCGAATGACCCAGGTCCTAGAGCACCCTTACTCTTTCCCATATAGGCAGACCAGTCACCAATTGACTAATCTAGCCTACCATCTTAATCCACTCCTGAGTGTCTTTTCTACTTTTGGCTTCTCCGTGAAATAAACCCTGGATAGTATTGCCAACTAAATCAGTCTAAAAAACAACTCTATAGGTGTCCTTCTGGCATCCAGATCCTCATCCAGTTCCATATCTTCTGTCCAACAGAGTTGGCCCTTCCCTTTCATTCCTCATGATGGTGCTGACCAGCCTTCCTTACCCCTACTTTCTATAAGCTACATGAGGATCCATGAAATAGTCTGACCTCATACCACATCACTCCTGGTGCCATTGCTCCTACTATTCCTTTGCCTTGAAGGATCCATCTCAACTACTGCTTGTGGAGACCTCACCCTTCCTTACAGGTCAAGCCAAAGTACCACGCTCAATACTATCAACATGTCCATAAGAGAAGCTGTTTGGTTCATCTATAATGCCTCAGTCACCAATGTGTCTTGCTTCACTCCATAATTTTTAAATAAACAACTCTATCTTGGAAAAAGTACAGCCAGAATATTTCTTATGAACAAGGATAGCAAGACTTCATCTCATGTATTTTGGACATGCTAACAGGAGAGACCCATTCATAGAAAAAGACATCATACTTGTAAGGTAGACAGATAGTGAAAAAAGAGGAAGACCCTAAACCAGATGGATTGACACAGTGACTGCAAAAATGGGATCAAACATAACAACAACTGTGAAGCTGTTGCACACAGGACAGTATTTTATTCTATTGTACATAGGGTCTCTATGAGTTGAAACTGAGTTGAAGGCATCTAAGAAAACATAACTTTAGATAGATGATAGATAGATAGTATCTGATATACACCTCAAATACCAGGTTGAGTTTATTGAAGGCAAGTCTTCCTATTTTAGTTGATTTAGGATTAAATTAATGAATCCTTTATTGGACGAATCAGTCGATAGATGGAATTCAGGTTCTGTGCATATAGAGTTGAGATATCATACTATAGAGCATAAACATATCAGTGGTCAAGTGGCCATTCCAAGGTAGCTAGCACTCCCCTTCCTCCTCATACCTGTGAGAACTGGATAATTCTGTCTAGGTTGTCATGGCATTGATTAAATAGAAGAATGGGGAATAAGAATAAAAATACTGAGACTGAGTGGAGTATAATGATATAGGATGGTCATCTGAAGACACTCCTATCTTGGAGGATAGTGTTAGATAATGGAAAGCATTAACTGTGTCATGCTGTGTAAAAGTCAATCAAATGAAGACAAGGGGCTACAAAGAAGAGAATCCCAGACTGAAGGAAGAATCAGCACTTATGCTCAGGAATTTTGAGCAAGGAGTGACCAGAAAAATAGAAGTAGGTGGAACATAGAATGTAAGGAACTGGAGGATGAGAAGTATGCTGAAGGTAGAGAGAACTAAGCCTGATGCTGTGGTGGTGGTGGTTGGGTAGCCTCTGAGTCAGTTCTGACACTTAGCAGTGCCGTGTACCACAGAAGAAAACAATGCAGGGCACTGAGCCATCCTCACAGTGGTGTAAGACCATTGTCACGGCCACTCTATCAATCCATATCATGGAGGGTCTTCCTCTTTGTCACTGACCTTCCACTTCACCAAACGTGATGTCCTTCTCTAGGGAATAGTCTCTCCTGATAACATGTCCAAAAGACATGAGACAATACCTCATCATCTTTGCCTCTAAAGAGTTGTACTTCTTCCAAGACAAATCGATTTGTCCTTTTAGCACTCTGTGGAAGTTCCAATATTCTTTGTCATCACCACAATTCAAATGCATCAATCATGGATCTGTCTTCCATATTCAGTGTTCAACTGTCACATGCATATGAGTCCATGAAAAACACCACGGCTTGGGTCAGGCATACATACCTTCGTCCTCAAAATGCTGATGACCTCTACAAATTACTGCCTTGACCAAGTTCCTACCTTTTTCTTGATCCTGAATGTTTCCCTTAACGATCGGTTTTATGGTGAACTTCGAGAGCAGTGTGACCAGAAGGGGAAGAGTGAATGAGTATTAAGAACAGCAAGGAGTGAAAGCAACCAAATTGAACCTAACTGAGATACTGCAGTTGGTGTGGGTAGAAGGCTGTGAGGTTGTAATACATCACAACTGAAGGCAGAGCAGAGAGAAGATGCCAAGAGAAAGTTGGTAAAGAAATAAGTGCTCAGGAAATACCATAAGCCAATCAGAATCATGAATTCTAATGAGCTTCACTTTTCTCTAAGGAAAAAAATGGAAATACAACAGACATTGATCAGGAACCTGCTGAGTGTCAAGCATCATATTAAGCACATGAGAAGTAATGTTCTCTTTAGGATGGCCCAGGTTCTATAGACCCTACATGTACATCTAGAGGCCCTACATCTCATCTTCTATAGATGAGATAGAGGATTACAGCAATTGAAAAACTTTCCAAGTTCAACCAAGTATTTGGTGGCTGAGTAAGGTTTCAAACCCAAGCAAAGGCCAACCCTAGGGCCAATAACATTTATTCCCTTCATCCCTAAGTTCATCAGGGCTGGGATCCCAAGTTTACACAAGGCTGGTCTGGGCTATCACAAGAATTGAAAATGCAGGCTCATTGGGAAAAGAGAAATTAAAAGGCTATTGCTGCTCAGACACTAATTATAAACAATCAGGAAAAGAATGAGCTTGGAGTGCTAGCAAGTTCTCCACAGCCCCCAGTGCCTGCTAAGGCTAACAGGGAGGAATAGAGCTGTAAATAGACCTTGCAATGACTACACTCATTACCCTGTTCTTTAATAATAATGAGAAGCCAATGAATTACAGCTCGGGGCAGCAACACACTTCTGTACAACCCCGCAGCTCAGAAAGCCCTTTGAGAACCTTCTGCCCTGTAGGTCACCAGCAAGAGGCTCAGCAGCATGCAGGCAGGAGAGTGGGAGGACCTGAGGCTCAGCCAGCAATGCCTCTTGGAAGAAGAGAATTTTGATGTGGTTCTTCAAGGGAGTGGTAAATGTGGCTCCGTGCAAAGGGCTTCTAGGCAGGCAAGGCAGAAATGAAGAGCACGCCTGGAATTACAGCAATCTCTCTGTAGTAACAATAGCCACCAAACTGCCCTAGATCTGCTGCCCACCTTACACACACCTCAGACCTTTGGACTGTGAAGGGCATGACACCAACTGTCTGGGTATCCATGGAAGGCAGGACTTTTCTCCCCAGCTACTGGGAGAGCTGTCAGCAGGCAGCCTTCAGCTGTCAGCCTGTTTGGAAATGTCTTTACCCAAGGTCATCTGCCCCCAGGGAGAAGCACATCAACAGCAGATAGAGGCAGGGGCATGGAGTAGAGACATTTTGACCCAAAGCAGGACAATTCAGCTGGGCCACCCATGTTACTGAAGCTTCTTGTTTCAGTTAGACGCTCTCAGGCTCAGACTGCTTCTTCCCTCTTCCTGGGTACTGATCCATACCCCAAATGCTGCAATCTATTAAACACATTGTCTGCCCAAGGTCCGGCTCAGGGACCACTTTCAGGAAGCCAGCCTGTGACAGAGTCATGGTCCACATCTTCATGTCTGAGTCCTTCCTCTTCCCTGCCTAAATTTTATCTAGCCCCTACACATCCCAGGGGGACTCTGTGTTTGGTCCAGACCAGACCCCCTCTGATATGGTTGAAAGGAGAAGAGGGGGAAATAGCAAAGACAGTGGAGGGAAGTTAAGTGGTCTACTGAGTCGAGGGAGCAGATGGCCAGGGCAAGACCTGCCTATACTGGGAATTGAGGGACGTTTTTGAGGGTTGATGGGTGAGAACATCTGGATATGAGAGAATGGGTTTAGCGATCAAGTAAGTTTTTAAGAGGAGATGCGGAAATCCTGAGTTATATACCCTTCGGTGTATTCTAAGCCATGCAAAGCAAATACTGGAATCACTTTTTAATTACTCTTGACTCTTGGACTATGCATTTAATATGTGTATCCACACGGAATGGGAGGCCCTGGCTTTTGAGGGAGGTATTAGTCAGGGTTATGAACACTAGCTACTTTAACAAACAACTCCAACCCCCAGTGGTGTGATACGACAGAGGTTTACTTCTCATTCATATCATAGTCTACTGTGGAGGATGGAAGATCCTTTTGACAAATTACCTCCAAGCAGTCTATCTTGGGAGACTGACATTTGAACATGTTTCTGAAAAGGCCACCTCATCTCTGGATCTCTCCACCACCCAGACAGCTTCTATTTATCTCCCCAGCCCCAATCATGCAATAAACCTTTCTCTGCATGCTTTATGCCCAGGCAGTGAGGCTGAAGGTATGACAGAACAAAGGGACTCTTTCCCTTTGGCTTCCAGTAAGGTTTGGTCAATGGAAAGCCCAGGCAGAAGAACGAAAGAGAAAAGGGAGATTGGTTTCTGTAGGCTCCTTCTTGAGAAGGCTGAGTTACTTGGCAAAAGGGCCCAGATCCTCTGGGGGTCACCCTCATTGTCTCCAGACTCATTTACCACACCTTCCACTTGCACCTTCAGGCCTTAGATGAGTGACATCTCTTTTGTGTTTTGTGGTTCAGTTATTGGTGCGGTTCCTTTGTGGTTTTTCAAGATGCTATCTCTCCCAAGATTGATAATTGGCCCTTTACTTAAACTTCTTTGGATGTTTCACTTATTACCAACTGCAAACAGGCTTGATACCAAATGGAAGGTGTTTTAGTTCTGGTAGGCTAGCAGAACAAATTTCATAGACAAGCATATAGATATAGGGAAAAGGTTTATATACAAGAGGAACAGGACAGTGCGCCCAGTCCAGTTCAAAGTCATAAGTCCGATATTAACCCATATGCCTGAAATCAGTCTATAAAGTCTCCTTCTAACTCACGAAGTCACAGGTCAGTGGATGCAGAATCCCGGCGCTGGCAGGGGTCTCCACATAGCTCCTCGCTTCCAGGGCTCAGGGTCCATCAACAGCAGAAGCAACTCATCGCTGGCAGAGGTCTCCATGTAGCTGCTCCAGCTTCAGAGGTCTGGCTCCATCAGGGGAAAGCCGTGTGGTCTCTCCACCGGCTCCTCCAGCTTCTCAGACGCTGCCATCTTGTCTTGTCCGTGATTCATCGTTTCTGAGACTAACTCTCAACAACTGGGGAAGATAGCTTCTCATCTTCACAAGGGAAACATCACGAGATTTCCCAGAAGGCTCAGGAGAAAGCCATGCCCACATAGAGGCCTCATGGGCTACTCAATGGCTATCTCCAGATTAACAGGCTAGACTCCACCCCTACATTTCAATCATAAAATTATCATAAGCACATGACTGTCACAGAAGGACACTAAGAAATATAACACACACAGTAAAAAGAAGAAGAGCCTTTCTATTCCCGGAAAGATTTATAGCCTCAGAAATCCACATGGGCAGGTCTACCCTGTTCTGTAGGCTCACTATGAATTGGAAATGACTGGATGGCAGCGAGCATGTGCCCAGTCAAAAAGACCAGGAATTGGGATTTGGCACTCTGAGTGTTTTCCTTGTCACTTCCTCTCTCCACCTCCTGAGTGTGTGTGTGTGTGTGTGTGTGTGTGTTTATAGGAAACAAGTACTTTTTACATTTAGGGATAAATTCCTAAGTGTTTTCTCCATATTGACACAGCTGAAATTGTATCAGATGTGAAAGATTGTCATTGTCATTCATTCATATTTTATATTTATTTATTTCTGTAAAGGTCCCCTTAGCAGGCTTCTTCTGTTGGGAGATTATTCAGAAGCACATTTCTTAGCTTCTAAGTATTGGGAAAGTGCCTCGTTATCTTTCTGTGATTGATTTATAATTTCAACTGCATTGTGCTTTGTGTAATTTCCCATTTAAAAAGACCCTGGTGGGTCTTATGGCCCATGTTATGGTCCGGTTTGACAAATGCCCCCGTTTGGAGGGAATGTGTGTTCTGCTGTTGTTGGGTGGAGTGTGCTACAGCTGTCCGTTGGAACATGTTGCCTGACAGTGCTTCGTTCCCTTACATGCTTGCTGGTTTTCTATTTAATTGTTTAATCAACTGCTACAAAGACGAGTGTGGATGTCTCTAGCTCTCACTGGGTATCTATCTCTCCCTCAACACTATCCAATTTTGTGACACTTGCTTTGCAGCTCTGATGTTAGACATTCAGAATTTTGGATGTAAAAAGAAAAAAAAGAAATTCAGAATTTCATTTTAATGCTCCCACCTGTGGTTCTGTACTTTACCTTCCAGGTGGGAACAAAAGTCCAGGATCTCTTTTCAGCCTCCATTAGAGAGACAGAGAGAGAGATTGGAGAAAGAGAAATTGGGGAGAGAGAGAGAGAGAGAGAAAGAGAGAGAGAGAGAGAGAGAGATTTTGCTTCTCATTGACCACCAATGACATCTTGCACTGGGGTCTCTAAGTTTACTGGCTTCTCCAGAAGAGAATTATGATAGATATATGAGACAAAAATAAAGTTGCAGGCACTCATCTCCATGCCATATCTCAAATCCTAAGATTCCTACATGGTCTCCCTTTTCTCCACCCTCCAACGTCTTCTTAGGTTTCTTTCAAATATGAGGTTTCTAAAAGTTCATGAAAAAAAATCCCAGTATTTTTTCATACCATTTCTCCATGAACTTTTTCAAGTACCCTTTGTACTATGTCCAGAATTTTGTGCTGGGCTTAGTGGGAAGATAAGGAAGAAGTTCCCTGCCCCTATATTTTTTATTACTTTACAAATTACATGCAGTTTGTTTCACTCTTAGGTGATATCAAACAGGCAATAGAACAAACAATGTCCGGTCCAGTGCCACCCTCACATGGCTATTCTGGAGCCCAGGACTGCAGCCACAGCGTCCACCCGTCTTGTGGAGGGTCGTCATCTTTCTAGGCCACCTTCTACTTTGCCAGACTTGATGTCCTCCTCCAGGGGCTGGTCCTTCTTCGTAGTATGTCCAAAGCACAAGAGATAGAGTGCCAACATCCTTTGCTTCCAAAGAACATTCTGGCAGCACTGCTAAGACACAGTTACACAATGGATTTCAAAAGGGTCATGAACAAAATGTCATTATCCTTTCACTCCTTTCTTCCACATTTGGAGCAACCCTTGTAGTTTACAACTATGGGATGTTATAACATGTGCACAACAGAAGTGAGGAGGAAGTCCTCAAAACAATCTCTTAAAATAAAACTCTATGGACGACCATTTGCCCCACTGAAACCACTGCTTGAACTTGAACTTCAAAAAGCAGAGAGAAAAAAGTCGCCCTCCTATTCTAGACCTGGTGGTATGCTCTGTTCCATAGACACCTTTTGAAAATCTGTTTCAGTTCTTTCCCAAACATGCCCCTTCTGGATGTCTCTTAGGCAGATCCCAAAGAGAAGCTGCCAAGCCACAGTCTTCCCTGCAGGACACATAGAGAGGGACAGGTGGGCTGGCCACTCTCTGACTTAATGCATCTCTCGTGGAACAAGCCAGCGATGTTGATAAACAAGATCCTGAAATAGGCGCAAACCAATTACAGGAGCCTTTTAGGTGGCGACTCTCTCAAAGACCATGCCCATAGTGAGCTATAGTTTTAAGTACTCAGAAATATCAGATAATCCATCTCCAAGCTTCAGTCCTGCTGAGTGTCTGTGGCCTCCAGCAGTTCAGCCTGTCCTTCAAGGATGATGATGGTGACAGCTGCTCCATTGCACATCTTTAAATGGCCTCAGCTGAAGGCAAGGGAGGTGAAAATTCAGGCCAACTCAGAAGATTTAAACTCGACCTCCCACTTTCCAGAGGCCTCCTTTTCCTCCTTCCCTTTGCACATTCACTGATGCATACTGCTTACCTGGATCACATTTCTTTATTGTACCTTCATTTCATTGACGGAGCCGCCCCCTCCCTGCCTTGAAGAAGAGTGCTATGCATGGCATGAGAGAGCTTACCAAAGCAGGCACGAATCTGCTGACGAGCACACCACCTACTGAAAGAGAAGAGTCCCTTGGATGTTCCACTATTTTCACATGTGGATGGGAAACTTCTGGTCATACATGACCCCCTTGGCCACAACTGACACAATATTTGATAAGGCTATTGCCCACCACAGAGTGTGGTCTTGGCCGCAGCTTCCTTCTCAGTCCATGGTTCACCAGTCACTGAGAGCTGGCACCGAGTGAGCCAGGGCTGTGCTCATCCTCTTTGGAGTCAGCCTTGCTCTCTGCCCCTGTTTTGTTGCCATTTAGATTCTTTGGATGGTCGATGGAGGACAAAGTATGCCTCCTGTTTAAAAGACTTGGATGCTTCTTATTTGAAGAACAGCGCTGCCTTTTCTGGAAGACTTTATACACAATAGAATATTCTTTGTGTGAATTCTCCTTATAATGCATTTCTAAATCATGGAGCCAGAACATCTGTAATTCAGTGTTGTCCCTTCTTGATTAAATAAATCATTATCATGAAGTAAACTACAACCTTCAGAACAAAAGTAGCATTTTAACAAATGATTTTTATTTAAATGTCTATATGCAGAGTAATAGGATCCTTAAGAAAACCTTGCTTTTTCCCCAAATTTCAAAGTTACATGGGTGAACATGATGGCTACTTTTATATGTTATCTTGCCTAGAATTTGAGGACCGGTTGTTTGGTCGAATGTAAGTTTGGTTGCTATTATAAAAATAATCACCCAAACTCACTGCCAGAGAGTCAATTCTGACTCGTGGTGACCGTATAGGGCAGTGGTCAGCAAAACAGTGGCTCATGAGCCATATGTGGCCCTTGCAGTGTGAACGTGTGGCTCTGAAGTAACATTGAAAACATTTGAACATTATTATTTCAGATTATGGTGATTTCACTTATTTGGAAAAAGCATATTTAAGGCTCTTGAGTCATTTTAAAGTTGTTAGGAGGGACAGGATTGGCTCTTCAGTCTTAAGAGATTGCCTACCCCTGGTATAGGACAAGTAGATCCGCCACTGTGGGTTTCTGAAGCTGTAACACTTTATAGTATTAAAAAGCCTTGTCTTTCTCCCATGGAGCACCTGATGGTTTGGAACTGCTGACCTTCAGGTTAGCAGCCCAACATATAACCACTACATCACTACATGTGATTAAGTCATCTGGCCTCAAGTAAAGAAGATTACCTTCCATACTCCCTAGAGTAGACAAAGAACATGAACAAAAAAGTGTCTTGACTGCAGACTATAACTAGGTATTCTGTCAGAACATTGTGATGGTTGAGGCAGGAATCTCGGTGGTTTGGTGATCAGTATGTAGTCACATTCCCCGGCTCTACCTTGATGAGATTTAATGTAATGTAGTCACTTCCATAATGAGATATGCCAAGAGAAGCCAATCCAATGAAAAGTTTCTTTGGGTTATGGCCTGCTTCCAGTATAGGTGAACTCTCTGACAAAGACTCCTTTCCTTTTTTCTGGGTCTGGATCCTGCATCTAGCTCACGATCTGACTACTGGTTCTTCGAACTTGAGCCAGCATCCTGCTATATTGTCTGCCAAACTTGGGTTTATTATCCTCTTCTGCCAGAAACATGCAATCTGGCGTCCTAATCTTCAGTTCCTCTGCCCCTGCCTCATATAATTCAGGAGAAGCCTCCAGTCTGAATCTGACCCACCGACCTAGGACTTAATGGCCTCTACAACTTGTGAACAGTATCCTTGAGAGTCCACACTCACTCTCCCCATGTGTAGATGGAGAAAGAGCCGAGACTTTCTACTCTCATGAACAGTCACAGGCTCAAAACCCACAGAGGAAATTGTACCCTGCCCTGTACAAAGTTGAGTCAGAATCAACTCGGTGGCAGTGAGTCTTCCTTGGTATCTATCCATATGTGGTTCAGTATTCCCCTCCCCCCCCCCCCAATAGAATCCTTCAACATTTCACTTCAGGGCTTGAATTTTTTAATTGAATGATTACTTTTACCCTTAGGTTGTGACTCACACTGACCTTAGCAACACCAGAACAAAACTGCCTGGTCCAATCTCATCCTCACAATTGTCATAATCAAAAATTTTTTTCTTCCATTTACCATGATGTTTTCTATCAGTCTATCTGTGAGGATATTAGCTCTGTTTATATTGAGTGACAATGCAAACTGAAGGATGCAGTCCTTGATTTCATCAGCAAGTGCTTCAAGTCCTCCTCACTTTTCACAAGCAAATGAGTATCATCTGCTTGTCCCAGGTTGTTAATAAGCTTTTCCTAGTAATGACGGTGTGATTTTCTTCTTAAGTCCAGCTTCTCAAATTACTACCTCAGCAAACAGATTGAATAGGTATAGTGACATACACTCATTTGTTTCTAATTGAATGATTACCCCTTAATCCCGATCCATTTTCCACATAAGTACTATGAAATGCCCTCAAGTTCCTCTTTTTCTCAATGGTAGCCATACTGTGTTATGATCCACACAAAAGAATATAGAAAGCATCAAAATAAAATGGAAAGGATACACAGAGTCACAATACTAAGAATTTGTAGATCATTTCAAGAGGCATAATAAGATCAAGGAGAAAGAAAAGAAAGAAGAACCTGTGGTATTGAAGGGATATGTGGGTCTGGGTAGACTAAAGAAGCAAATCCATAGACACGCATTTGTGTATATGAAAAAGGTTTACATACAAGAGCAATGGATGAAAACACCCCAGCCCAGTCCAATCAAGTCCATACGCCCGATATTAGCCAATATGTCTGATAGCAATCTATAAAGTCCTTCTCAGACTCATGAAACACATGCAATGACACCTAATGCAGGAAGATCACAGGCAAGTGAGTTGAAATTCTTTGAATCCAGTGGCGTTGTAAGCATCTTAGTGCTGGCAGATGTGTCTACATGGCTTCTCTAGCTTCAGAGGTCTGGTTACATCAAGGTAGGTCCACGTGGCTACTCCAGCTCAGGGCACTCGCATAGTTCTATGTGTCTTGCCAGCTGTCACGTTTCCCACACAATCATTCAAGAAAAAAAAAGTGTCTCCCATCACCACGGTAGAAAATCCATATTTCCCAGAATTCTTAAGAGAAAGCCAGGCCCATACAGAGGTCTCATTGGCTATCTCCAGATTGACAGGCTAGACTCCACCCCTACACTTTAAATCCTTAAATTGACACCCGATTAGGTAACTACCACAGGAGAAATCCAAGCTGCACTGTAGGTGTCAAAAACAAAGTTCCTGAAATCAACAGAATACAAATGCAAATAGAATGTTGCTGAAGATAATTCAAAATCTGTACAGCAGTACATTAACAAGGAACTACCAGAAATTCAAGCTACATTCAGAAGATAACATGAAACAAGGAACATCATTGCTAAGGTCACCAGGATCATGGCAAAAAGCAGACAATACAAGGACAAAATACAAGTTTTGTATTCTATTAACTATGAAAAGATATTCTACTATTCTACTACTCATTAACTGTGGTTAACCTTCGGAAGAATGGGAATTCCAGGACTCGTTACCATGCTCACTTAGATTTTGTATCAGATTGAGAGGCATAAAGTAAAATTTTGTATGCTGCTACCAATTTTTAATCGCCTTCAGCAAAAATCTACTTGCGTGTGATCATAATAAATTCTGCTGGGTCACCTTTCTTTGAAATGGGCACAGATATGGATCTCATCCATATCTTTAAATTTCTTGCCATAGACTAGGGAGTACTTTCAGAGATACATCAATTTGCTGAAAGATTTCCATTGGCATTCCATCAGTTTCTGGAGTTCTGATTTTTGCTAATGCTTTCAACAAAGCTTGGGCTTCTTCCTTCTATGCCATCAGTTTTTCATCATATGCTACCTCCTGCAGTAGTTGAACATTGACCCATTCTTCTTAGAAGTGACTCATCTCAGTTCATCGTGCCATGGTGGCTGGGATCGTGCTGTGATTTTATAAGCTATACCCTCGGTGTTTGTGAAATAATAGCAGGGTCATTCCTGAGGGTTATCTTTCAGTGGGGTATTCAGACTAGGAAGAGAGAATAGCCTGTCCAGTTCTACCAGAAAACTGCATGAATAGTAGTGGAACACAGAGGACCATTACTCTGCAATTTGAGCTACCTTAAGTATGAAGTATTCATTTTTTTCATTCAGTGGGTGTTATTTAAACTCATACATGAATTGGTCAAAAGTTATCAGTATGAGAATTATGAGATTTTGAACATAAAATACTTAATGATAATGACTCAGGGTCAAGCAGTGTCATGCATGTGCTTACATGTACAGATTTTGGCAGTGTGAGAAAGTTATGCACTTTATATGCAGTCTGCTCACATATTGATCTTTGAGAAATCTGATAGCAATTAATCTGTGAACACTGTTATTATGGTGGATAAAGCACTATGCTGCCAATCCAAAAGTCAGAGGCTCAAATTCTCCATCTGCTCCTTGGGAGAAGAATGAGGCAGTTCTACTTCTGAAGGTTTGCAGTCTGGGGATCCATATGGTCAGCTTAGTTCTACTCTACAAGGCCTCTCTGAGGTGGAATTGACTGAATGACAATGGCTTGCTGCTGTTGGGGGAGGGCAGAATAGTTTCTAGCCAATCTGAGATTTTTTGAAAGCAAGTATCTTTTGTTGTTGTTAAATATTTTGCTTTGTTGCACTTGTTTCCATTTCACTTTTCAGGGTGGATCTGAACATAAAATGGTGATAGTTTAGGGGTTCAGATTTCTGAAAAAATATGGAATGACTAAGTGAACGCATGATAATGGAAGCTAAGATTGAAGGAAGATGCCTTAGAAAGACGGGTGACGTGTCATGGTGTGAGATTTAGTTTTCCAATGGGGAGTGTGATTTTGTAAAATATTTTCCTCAAAATCACAAGTAGGCAAAATCCCAATCAACTTAACTTTGTGTTATACCCTAGTTTCAAAAGGAAAATATGTCATATAATGGGGGCGGGGACCAGTTCAGTGGCTAGAGAGTTACGTCTCATCATTGGCAGTTGTTATATTCTCTAAGCTCCCCGCAAACAGTGAACTAGCAGCCCATAATGAACCAACCTTGTGCATTGGGCAACTCAAATCTTTTGCATCTCTGCACATGGCACCTGTCCATATCAGACAGTGAAAGAGCTGTGAGTATTGACTTGGGGATTACACATACAGTTTATTGAGTAGGCACAGCTGCAAATTCAGAAGCAGTGAGTAATGCGATTCAGCAGTAATATGCATAAATTTTATATGGGAAATAGTCAATTAACATGACTTCTTAAGAAAAAACAATAATTTCAAGTCTGGGCACAGGCAGTCCAGATTTGGTATGGGACTCCATGACCATGGTCCTAGCCCCAGCCTTTATCTATCTTGGAACTACAGCCACCTCACACCCCACCTCAGGACCGAGAAATTATGCTCACATCCAACCAATCAGTGGTAAGGGCCAAAAGACCTTCTCCCTTCAGGCAGTCTCCCCCTAAGTGCCAGACATTGATTTCCATCCAAAACGGCCTCATCTGGTTACATGTAGCTGCAAGAAAAGCTGAGAAATGTGGTCTTTTGGTAGGCATGCTGCCACTCTGAGAGAATCCATGGATGACTTACTAGGGTACAAGGGGAGGAAGGATACTGGGGAGCTGTGGAAACGTCTGTTTCAAGAGGGTCAAAATGAGTAGAGGAGCCCTGCTCTCATGCAGGTCCCAGGTCACTGAGTGGAGGCAGATGTTAAAGAAAGAACCAGGCAGAAGCAGGGGAGACTTAGGCGAGATAAGCAGAGCAAGGGAGAAGCTCGCCATGCAAACCACAGTGTGAGCCATGGTAGGAGCTTTGGGGCCTAAGATCTAAGCAGAGCAGGAGGAGCTAAGTGAAGGGACGGTAGTGCCTCCCAGGGCAGAAGCCAGGGTCAGGCAGAATCTGGCTGGTGGGCTCAGGGGCTCAGCAAGTCCTCTATGGCTGGCATGAGAAGACGGGAGCTATGGATTAGATCAGACAGGAAGACAGGGCCACACTCTAAACACTGCAAGTGTAAGATGCTGGCATCAGTTCTAGCTCTTTCCAGGAGCCTTGAAAAGCATTTGCAGGAGTATGGGGCAGGGATTCCACCAGGTTTCCCACCTGGGAATGCATTCCCAGCTGCTGAATGGGGGGAGGGTGGTGAAAGCAACTGCAAATCTTCACTACAGAGAGGGCTGGAGATGCAGAAAGGCTGATGGTTTCCAACCGCCTTCCCCAGAACACCCCATGCATGGAGCAAGAGCATCCTCTTGGGAGAACCACGTGGTGGGAGACTTCCTGCAGGGTAAAGAAGCAATCATTTTCTCATCTCTCCTTCCACCTCCATAATTCTAGGTGGCCAGGCACGTGGTTGTGGAAATTGGACAGCCTTCAGAGAGGGGGATACCCTGTGGTTCAAAGCAGCATGTAATAATGGGTCAGAGGGGCCTCAGGAGGGAAGCAGCCTGGGTCTACCTGCAGCTTGTGATTTTTCTCTTATGCTTTCTCCTTGCCCCTGGCTGGGTTTCTCGTGGAAAGAAAGAGACTCAGACAGATGGGAGTGCACGCAATGTGGAGGGGGAACCTCTGGTCTGTGGAGCTCTCAGAGAGCAAGAGATACCTGCCAAGGTGTCTGCAGCCAAGGAGGAGGAAGAGTGGGGAGGACAGAGGTGGGCACTCGCTGTTGTGCCTGCAGCATCACCTGGCAACCCCGTGTGTGCAGAGTAAAGTGTTCTACAGAGCTTTCCAAGCTGTGACGTTTTGGAGGCCAATCACTGGGTCTTCCTGTCAAGGTGCCACTGGGTGGGTTTAAACTATCAACCTTTTGTGGCTGGCAGCTGGATACTTAACCATCTGAGACACCAGGAGATTTCCTCAATATGGTTAATAATTCTTGAGTGCAGAGACAGATACATTGATTCCTTTGTGTGCAGATTGAAGCAGTGGTAGAGAAGGCCCATGAGAATAAGATAGGAAGAAAGGTGGGAACCCCTGGGGAAGGGTCTGTGTCAGCTCTGTCTGCTGGGAATACCCAATGTGGCAAAGAGCTAAAGAGAAAGCAGTGTCCTCTTCTAGTTCACAGCACAGGCTTTGTGGGAACCATTACTGTTTCTGTCTCAGTCTTGGTGAAGCTTCCATTCCCAGTGCCTTTTCCAAGGAACTTTCCACTGGTCTCTGATCCTCGCTAGTCATTCCTCCCCTCTAGCTCAGTCCTGCTGATCCGAGAGATGCTCTACTCTCATACAGAGTTACAGTCTCAGAGACCCACAGGGGAAGTTCTGCCTTGTGATATCAGGTCTCGACTAGGTGGAATTGACTCAATGGCAGTGAGGGAGTGTGGCTAGTTACAAGTGGGCATTTCATAAGTGAACCGTCGTGGTTACCATCATAGTGCTGCTGCCTGGCCCTCTCTCTCCCTCCTTCCTTCCTAAATTCAGGGGTGGTGAATCTTTTACACAGTCCGATTAAATTAACACACACAGGGAACTCACTTCATACAACCTCCTGAGAAAAAGATAACAGTGATTTTATCTCCATGGTACACTTGAAGGTATAGGACCTAGAGGAGTGTAGCAACTTGGCCAAGGTGACACGAGTAAAAGGTGGTTGAGCCAGACAGAATTTAAACCCCAGTAGTTCAGATTCACAGCCCACATTGCTGACTGCATCTGCCCTGGACTGGAAACAAGTAGCTGACAGTCCTGAACAACCAGGAAGTGGGTATTTTTTCAATTATTCAATGAAGAATCTGTTGGAGCTATGCCTCTCCCTGTTCCACCTCACCAGAGCAATCTAAAGACTCCTAAGTGCCCTCCCAAGGCAAACCTGGGAAGACTCGTGGTGTCATAAACTGGTGTTACCAACCCCACAAAACCATGTTGAAGTCTTTCATGAATTGAAGTGTGTGCCCTCTCCACCCCTCCCTTCCAAATACATGTCCTATTGACCTGTTCATGGTTCTCATTGGCAGTTGTGTAGTGCATCCTTCATGGTGTTCTTCTGTTGTGAGATGATTAGGATTGGGTGTGGCCTCCAACTCCTTTTATCTTACAGGACATCTAATGAGAGCAAAGTCACCTGAGACTAAAGACTACAGCAAATAAGGAGAGTCAGGAGTGAAGCATGTCTTCTGGGCCCAAGGTCCCTATGCTGGAAACCTCCTAGACTTCACATGGAGATTTCCAAGGAATGATAGGTGCACAGATGGTTGAAAGGGCACAAGAACTGTCCTAAAACATGAGCTGAGAAAGCAAGCCTTCTCCTAGAGCTAGCACCCTGAGTTTAGTCTTCTAAATTGTGAGAGACTCAATCTATGTTTGTTAAAGTCATTCATGTAGGGTGTTTCTTATATGGCAGTACTAGATAAATAAGAAAAAGTGCTAAGCACTATATTGTGAGTGTCCCTTTGTTTAGAAATAAGTAAGATCTTTCTTTAAAGGTGTTTTCAATAAGGGTTGCAGGAAATCCTACCAGAGGAGAATGGATCCTACCTCCTTTTGAGTGGCATTCTATTAAAATCAGAGAGCAGAGAGAGGGGCACACACAGCAAGCACAGATATGTGAAGGAAGGATCAGAGAATGGCCAAGCAATGTCAAGGATTGCTTTCAGCCAACAGAAGCATAGACTATTTCTCCCTCAGAACACTCAGAAGGAATTAACACGTGGATACCTTTATGCACACTTCAAAGCTCCAAAACTGTAAAACTATCCATTTCTGATCTTAAGCACCCAGTTTGTGAAGGTTAGACCATATGTATGGTCCCATGCCCATGGGGCAATAGCAGGGACAGACGCAGGCTGAGAGCAGAGAAGGAAATCAAGAGCAGATGGACATGGAATTCCAGGGGCCATCCAGAGCAAATCTGAGCATCATGGAAGATAACCGGATGGAAAAGGTAATCTTTGTGCTATTCATCCTTTGGTGCCTGCTGATTCTTTACTAGCAGCATGCAACCAGGCAAAGGCCCGTCTTTCTCGGAGCTGACTTTCTGGTGCAGAACAAAAGCGGTAATCAAATCAGAGAGGCACAGCGTGTCTGTACCTCAGTGTCAGGTGCTTTTCAGAGAACTGAAATAGACCAGGGACCCTCCACCTCAAGTGCTCACTTGGATCATCGGGGTGAGCCAGATGCCCAGGCTGGCCACAGGACCAATTAAACCAGAGCTCTTGGTGGGTGCCAGCTAGGTCTCTACTCCAATGTAAAGACAGGGCAGTGGAAGAAAGCTGTTTACTTGAGTAAGCTGGCTGTAGGGGTCTTCTCTGAGATATCCACTCTAACCCAAATGTCCAGAAGGACAAACCATGCAGAGATCTTGTAGAGTCTTTCTAGACATTCTGATCCCTACACCCTAATGTCTAGACCTACTGCACATTTATAATGAACAGCCACTATGATTCTTTTCTTTCAGCTACCAGGCATTGTTATCTGTGAGGGTTTGAGGCTGCAAGCCACAGACACCAAAGTTTACCATTTTAAGAAGAGAATTAATCTGAGAAGTCAGGATTTCAGGGAGTGGATGAGGGATGGAGGACCCAACTTGGAAAATGAGGTTTATCAAGACAGGCTCAGAGGACAAAGCAGCCACATCTTTTAGCAAACCAGGATGACAGGGATGCCACCAACAAGCAGCTGGTGTCTGCTACAGCAGCCAAAAATGAACCCTGATCATACCTTTATGCTGGTCTCATGTGATCTTGATTGACCAAGTCAAACCGAGAGTCCACACTCCGCTTCTGCAAGTCCACACATTTCAAACCACAGTCGGGAGAAGGATGCTGAACAGGCAGGAAGTGAGAACAGCCTACCATGGACAATATCCACACGCACTTCCCTGGGCTGGGATGGGATGACATAAGGGTGGGATCGCATGCGTGTTTGCTATCTGAGAGCAAACATCTTGTCTTTGGTTTCCTTCCCCTATAATCTTCTTGCCCCACACCAATCACATGATATTTTTCTATGCAAACTGAGCATCCCAAGTAAAGATTTGTTGGATGAATAAAATTGCTTTCATCTGTCATCTTGCAAATGTGTTCATGGAAAATTAACAAGAGAAGGTCTTGATTGCTTTGTCTCCCTGTCTTCCCGTTTTCTTCCTCTATCCACCCTCCGAGATTATCTTTCTCAAAGTTGACATCAATTACGACCCTGACTCCCTGCCCTGAGTGTCACCCCATCAGACTTCCCTCAGAGTGTGGAGGGAAGGTCATGGAACCAAGGACCCTGCCCTGGCCCCTCCTTTCCAGCCCTTTTCTTGGCTCCACAATGCGACTGCGCCACCCAGCAATTTATCCTCTTTGTGCACGATGGCTGAATAACTTGCCTTTTGAATGGTTCTGATTAACAGATGAAAGCATGGCATTCTAAAATTTGCAAATTCATAATATTCTCCAAGAAATAAACCTTGTGAAGTTAAACTTTCATTAGGGAAAAATACCCTGAAGGACCTGCAAGCGACTAGGCCGCATTTGACAGACAGCTTCTGGTTGCCTCTGGCATGTTAGCTGTGACCCCAGTACTGTGGCTGCCCTGGCTGCTGCTCCACAGTGGCAGTGGGTGAGGTTTCTTTCTCTACTAAAATGTGGTAGGTGAGGGACAGAGACAGGAGTGAGAGGAATGATGGGTGGGGAGGAAGAGAAGGAAGAAGGAAGAGACCTGAGTAAGATTCAGGAGATGGAGAACTGACAGGAGAAAAAAAAGGAAGGAGAAAGAATAAGGATGGAGAGAGAGGAGACAGGAAGTAGAAAAGAAAGGGGCAAAGAGGGGAGAGAGGGAGAAGAGTAGAAGAGGAAAAGGAGGGCTGGAGGGAAGGAAGCAGAGGGACTTGATAAGGAAATAAAGGAGGGCATGGAGCAGAAGGGAAGGAAGTTAAGGCCAGTAAAGAAAGGAAGGAAGTGTACTTAAGATGATCCTGGGCAGCACTAACTAGGGGGGATCTCCTCTGCAGTTCCTCCTCCAGGGTGAGTGGACTTCATGGAGCACTGAAGTAGATCAGTCAGGCTTCAAAGTTGGAACAGACCAGCAATGAGTGTCCTGGCCACCCCTTGAGTGTCAGAACAGAGCTGTGTTCCACTGGTTTTCCAACAACTGGTTTGTCAGAAGCAGCGCACCAGGACTGCCTTCTGAGGTGTGTCTAGGTGGATTTCAGCCATCAACTTCTCAACAGCAACTACCAGTCCCAGCAATCCGCTCTTTAGGATGGTCTAGAGAGGGCCAATTTGGATGGAAATATGTCCCTCCAAAATATGAGTCCACTTGGCTAAGCCATGAGTCCCAGTAGGGTGTAGTTATCTTTTTTTTTTTTAAAGCTAATGTAAGGATTCCCTCATATTGTGAAATGCATTATAAATCTTAAACCTGTATATGAATAAGTCAGAATTTGGGTAGTTTGTATCTTAAATCTCAGCTTTATGAGAGGGTACACACCCTTTCTCAGGTCACACCCTTACTTGAATCATACCTTTTACCTTTCAAAGTGATGAAAAGAGAGAAGCCAGTAGAGAAAGACCTCAGAATCATCAACAAAGAAGAGCCGCATCTTTTGGAACCTGAGTCCTTGCACTGAGAACCTTCTAGACCCAGGAGAAGATTGATGCCAAGACATATGGAATACAGGGCCCACTTATGCTGAAAGAAGACAAGGAAGGGCCTTACCCTACAATCAACATAGAGAGAAAGCCTTCTTTAGATAGGGTGGACTGAATTCGGTCTTCTAAACTATGAAAGAATAAAGTTATTTAAGTTAAAACCATCCACTGGTGGTATTTCTGGTATACTGGATCTGCAATAACTAAGAGAGCGGTGGGCAGGAGACGTCATTCCCATACTGAAGATAAAGAGGTTGAGGCTCAGAGGGTCGAAGAAGCTGGCACAAAGTCCTCCACTAAGTAGAAGAGTAGCTCATTTCTGAGCACTCTTCCCTGCTTCCCTTGCAGCTGCCTAGGGACTGACAGCGCAATGATGGTGAGCGTCTCTCTCCCGACAGCCAGAACCCTCTTGGACTTCATGCCCCATGCAAGGCTGTGTTGTGCTACATTACTGTCAAATGTCATCAACCATTCACAGCACCTCCAGCCATGCCCCAAACACTCCTGTGAGTGTGCACATGCCTGTCCTGGCACACTCAGCCTTCTGTGTCACTGACATGCAAGGAGGGTCTTCCACACAGCAAACTGCACCTTGAGCTCATCTTTGGGAATTTAACCAGCTTATAGGGAAGCAAATATTTGAAGTTTACCAAACATAAACCAAGTAAAACCTAAGTCAATCAAAAGTGACTAAACACTGCTTTAGTCCAAATACATGTTTCGAAAAGGTCACAGATGGTGTAATTATCCATGCTAGACTTAGCACGCATTCAGCTGTGTGCTTAAGACTGCCAAGAACTGGAAGACATTCAGAATCCTTAAGTAAGAGTCACCTTGTTGTAAGAAAATGCACGCTTAACCCGTACATGGCCGAATTACTCTCTGCTTTGAATTCTTTGTTCATAGCAGTTTTGTTTTTGTTTTTTTAAGTCATGGTAGATAATGCTGAAATCAAGTTGAGAGGCTTTTGAAAACAGCATGGATTCTGATGCAATTATGTGAGACACATGTGTCCCAGTTGGCCTTTGGTGACAAGATCGGTATACTGGGACCCGTTTTCTCAGATTTACATCATAATATGGGCTACTATCAGATAGCAGCATGAATGACTGGTGTAATAGCTTCCCAAGAATCCTGAATGACTGGGCATGGTGGTATATGCCCCATTGGTCACAAAAGGGTTATGTCAGACCTGGGGATGGTGACCTGGGACAGACTATTAAAATAATGGCATGCTGAGACACTGTGTAGGGAAACTTTCTTTGGAAAAGGATTGAAATACAGGCCAGAGCCAATTCCTCATAATATGTGGGTTGAAGCCTCTTTCCATCAAAGAAAATGAGTCCTGGCAAGTATAACAAAAACACACAATGACATGGCATGCTCAAATGAACAGCTCATGGACTTGGTCCCAAGAAGGAAGATGCAAAAACTGAACAAAGCTCAGACAGTGGCACTGGGTAAGCTGTGAGCTGGGCACAGGAGGGCTGAGGGCAGTCACCACCTGTGTCCCCCAGTCCTGTGTCATTTCAGAGTGTCCTTCTGAGTGCTCGATGGTATTCCTTCTGGGATGCTCTGTTGCTGTGTGGGACATCTGGGGATCATCAGAGAAAACCAAGAGAGGCTGCTGTCTGGAGCACCAGTCCTCCTGTCCCACTTGTACCTGAGCAGACACATCCTCATCTCTCTATAGTTTGGATTCCAGATAGATAATTCACATTGAAAAGCTGGGCTTCGTGTGGTGTCTGAGGTTCATGCATACCCTCCTGTTGGAGTCATCTGGGCCCTGACTCTAGAAGAACCAGTGGACTAGGGCTTGGACCACAGAGCATGAAGCTTGGGCAACCTGGAAAATAGTAGGAGAGAGGCAAGGACTGGAATTCAAGGGTAAGTAGTCTGAGGTCAGACTATTTTATTCACTCCCAGTGCATTCCCTAGGGCTGGAAGAATATTGGCACATAGTCAGTGCTCGATAAATATTCATTAAAGGGTTGCTAGGAGTCAGAATCCACTCCGCGGCAGTGAGTTGAACATTTTGGTTTCTATGTAAATAAATGCATGACTGTGTGAGGCATCCAGTGGAATAAAAGAGCGGGAGAGATCAGATTCAAGGAGGAGGCGATGGGAAGCCATGAAGGGAGCTGGTGGGGCTTGGAGAGCCTGCCCAAGGCACTGGAACACACACAGGCAGTCTTCAAAGATAATGTGTTTGTTTCCAGGCCAGTGCAATAAAGCAGATATTGCAATCAAGAAAGTCACATGGACTTTTTGGCTTCCCAATGCAGATCATAATTATGTCTATAATATGCTCTAGTCTATGAAATGTGGATAGACTAGATGGAAGAATCTGAGGCGTTGTGCGAATAGCTAGTATGGGATACAGAGACAGGAAATGAGTACACACCATTGGGAAAATGGCACCTGCCTATGGACTTGCTTGATGTAGGGCTCCCGGCCTGAAGGCAAGGCAGGATAAAGGTAAGGCAGTGATTCTCTAAGTGCAGCCCCAGCTTTACCACCACCTGGAAATCGGTCAGAAATGCAAGCTCTGACCTGGTTTGCAGAAGGCTATGGATGACAGAGGGAGCCCAAAGTCCATTTTCAGAGGCCCTACATAGATACACCTCCATTGAATTGTCTCAGACCATTGACCATGGATGTGAAGAATCTTACCCTCAGACAGAGTGCATCAGAAAGGGGATTACTGAAGAAGCAGTTAACTTAAAAGTTAACATATTATCATTTGTTTTCCCTTTTGATCCATTTTCACTTGTTATAGTTTCTGTTACCTTCCACTTTCTCTTATATTGAGGTTTTTCTGTGTTTCATTTGTAGTAGCTGTTGGGTTTTAGGTATGATTTCCTTTATATAAAACTCATGATGAGTAAATCTATAGAGACAGTTATGTATTAATAGTTCCTTAGGGTAATGGCAGGGGGTGTTGGGGGATAAGGGGAAGCTAACAAAGATGGATTTCAGAATGAAGAAAATGTTATCAAATGGATTTTGGTAATGATTATATGACTTTTTAATATCTTTAAATCATTGAATTGTACAGTATGTGAATTACATATCAATAAAGCCCTTGAAAAATCACAAGCTCCAACGTCCTACCCTGATCTCCTGGATTGGGAACATGGGGGTGGGATCCTCCAAACTTTGTTTTAAGGAGTCCTCCAGAGAATTCAAAAGTTCTACTTGCAGAGTGGTTAAAGCAATTGGCTGCCAATCAGTGGGTCTGCAGTTCAAATTCACCCTAAAGCTTGAGAGACAAAGACCTAGTGATCTACTCCCATAAAGATTTCAGCCCTGAAAACCCTGTGAGGCACTTGGGCTCTGCCCTATGGGGTCATTACTACAACAGCACACGCGGCCAGCAGCAAGAGGATGCTGATGCACACTGAAGGCCGCCTTGATGCTCCATAGCAGCTCCAGGATGCTGGCTCTGGCGGGGGTTTCTTTGTTGGCTTGGCTGGAGAATCCACTCTCCTAAGAACCCAATTACTGATCTTGAGGAACAGCAGAGAGGACAAGCTCAGAAGAACCATTGGAAGAAACTCACTCTGCCCAGCCGGAGCTGGTGGGTGGCCTGGGCTATGTGAAGGTCATGGCAATGTGTCATGACTTTGTCTCACAGGACAGTCTCTGAGCCAATACATAGATACCTTTATTTGTCTCCCGTAGACGATTGCCCCCACCACCATCCCTACCATCCCAGTGCCACTGCATTCTTCCCCGTCCTTACCACTGGGCTTCACCCTCCAGACACCATCACAGTAGTAACTGTGAGCTATAAAAATCACTTCAGAAAGACACAGTTCTCCCACTCACTCCCAGCATTCCCAAACAGGGGTTCCCAACAGTGGTTGCTACAATGAAAGATGTGAGAACTACCTACAGGCTATGGAAAACTACTCTGTAGATTCTAAAACAGGTCAAATAAAAATGGCAACGTTTTCATGCGATAGTGCCATTTACACTGTGTGTATGTCATGAGATGTGACAATGGGTAAACAGTCAGTCAAATTATGAGCATATTCTCCCTGGAAAGATTGTGCAGGGTAAGTGGGGAGGCTGGGCTCATTCAGACCCTTTATCAAAGATGCTGGAAGAGATGCTCAGTGAATATGTGTTGGGTCATTCACAAAGGCACCTCTGTCAACACACACACACACACACACACACACACACACACACCATGCTTTTAATCCAAACCAAACCAAGTCTACTGATGTCGAGTTGATTCTGTCTCATAATAAGTCTCTTTAAGACAGAGCATATTAGCTCCTTCAGGTTTCACAAACTATAGACTTTTACAGGTTCAGATGTCTCACTTCCTCTTCCAGAGCAGTGTGCTAAGGCAGACTTTGTGCTTAGCAGTCCAACACTTACCCAAAGAACCACAGAACTGGAAAATTCACTGCCATTGAGTCTACTTGGATTCATGGAGCCCCCACAGGGCAGGGTAGAACTGGAAAGCTTTATCTTTCTCCCAAGGAACAGCTGGTGGTTTTGAACTAGACCTTCTAGATAGCAGCCCAATGCATGGTCATTGTGTTACCTGAGCTACTGGTGCCACTAGCACTCTGTAATTACATTTTGTTTTCCCTCCTCATGGGACATGAGGTCACTCCCTGTCTTATGGAGGTGGCCATTTTCACATGTCATTTTCAGGCCTGCAGCTGCTACAAAAATTTCAGTAAAAAATGTAAAATGTAAATATACACACACACATACATACATACTCAAAGAAAGTTCATGAAAAATGGAACTAAAAGCTCATGGGATTTTTCCAAGAACATTTGCAAGCCCCCTGGGATAGATATGTATGAAAGGAGAGGAAAGCCACTCTGTAGAACAAATGGAGGAGGAGAAGGTATATAAAAGTGAAGCAGTACTCACTGGGTGATGGTAGAACCCAACTTCCTTCTACGGGAATGAATGGCGATGAATTTGTAATCCAGAGAAGGGGACTGTGTGTTGGGTGGAAGGACTCAAGGGGTGGGAATCTTTAAATGTCAGCAAAGTTAACTACAAAGAAGGACCTTAAGTGGATCAATCGGGGTTGGCCTCATAGATAGAAGGATTAAGTGACTAATAAAAGAGATGTTCTACTGACCTCTAACTTGGGAGGCAGGAGATAATGAGATAAGTAAAGCTAGTGAGGATAATAAGTCTCTAATTATGGCCAAGTTCAAACTACCGAGTGTACTTTAGAGAGAGATAATGTGGTGCTTATGGTACGATGTGCTGGGGAGGGCCTAGGAAAAGTGCCCTCCATCATCGGTGGAATCCACTGCATTCAGGAGCCCCGTTGGGGTCTTTACTTTGAATAATAGCTACTCTGGTCCCCATCTCCTACACTGACTGGGTACCTACTCTGGGTAGACACTGCACATTTTGGATGCCTAAGAAATTCTCTCTCTCTCTCTCTCTCTCTCTCTCTCTCTCACACACACACACACACACACACACACACACACTATGTCTTCCTAGGCCAAGAGGTGGAATGAAGAAAGTGTTCAGATTTGTTCTGCCTGAACTCAGGGATTTTGGATCTGACGATAACACTGCAAAATAAATGTATTCGAAAGAGAGAGAGAGAGCATTTGCTAAGGGATGCCTCCCTCCCATCCCTTGCATCTGGAGTATTTGGATTTTCTGCAGCATGCTTTATATAATTGTCTGCTTAATCTCTGGGGTGAAATAAACGTATGGTAGCTTTACTACACTATTGATTCAAATTATTACTGTAATGACAGAGCCATCCAGGGAGTTGTCACTGGGTTTCTTGAGACGTCCTGACGGCTGATGTGCGTAATCTTAAGGCGCACTCAGACAAGAAAGGCCCTCCCCAGATGCCTTGAACCAGACTTGGTGGAACCTATAGGCCTGGTGCTCTTAGTCCTTGACTTCAGACTGGGGTGGCCTCAACTGAAAGGGGAGCTTCGTATGGATGTTCAGGGTTGAAGTCTAGATGCCCAAAGGACTGGTGTTAAGGGACTCAATATCCTTGTTTGAGTGTTGATAGTCCTTCTAGCAGTTAGATTTTATGCCACCTTGACCCTGTGTGGAAGTTTAGGAGTGGAGTTCAACATATCAAACAGATCACAGCCTGATGCTGATGTTGTGGGGTGTATGGCCTTCTTACAAGGGAGAGAATGAGAACTTCTCCCTGATCCTTCATTTTCCTTCTCACTGGAAGTTTGTGTCTGGTCTCATGCTTCCACTAACCTTGAATCAACACTACTTTGCACCACTGCTCTGTGATCTTCCTATTCCCAGCTTCACCTTTCTACATCATCAGGCTGCAGCTACTTGAGTCTAAGGAGGGCCTGGCAGGCATTGGACCCATGAACTGGGATCCCTTCTTGATAAAAGTTACTTCCTTTTTAACAGTTTTATTGTCAGATAAGCTATATATTATACAATTCAATAGCTTAGTAATATTTAAAAGAGTTGCACAATCATACAGTTACTTCTTGATATGAAGTTCTTTTTTAGATATATATGGATATCATTGGTTTTGTTACTCTAACCCAGGGGCCAGAAAACTTTTGAGATGGAAGAACTAATCCTGTCTCTCACAATTTAAAAATGGTTTGAGAGCCATAAGTATATTTTTACAAACTGATGAAATCACCATTATCTAAATAATATCCTTTAAGATTTTTTTATCGGAATTGATCAAGAGTTATGTAACAGAGAGAAAATACTGAAACCCCAATGGAGGCTAAACATGATAGTAGGACAAGAGAAAAGTAAAAGGAAATAAAGGAAAGAACTGGGCAGTAAAGGGCATTTATGGAGGTTTAAATACAAGCATTTACATAGGTGAATATATTTACATAGGACAATGGAGAAATAGATCAATGTGCATATACTTATAGGGTTAGTATTAGGACAGCAGATGGGCATTGGACCTCCACTCAAGTACCTCTTCAGTGTAAGAACATTTTGTTCTATTAAATTGGCATCCCAAGATGCTCACCTTCCTGACACGACCACTGAAGACAAATGTGTGCATAAGCAAGTTTGGTGAAGAAACCGAATGATGCCCAGCTATCAAAAGATGCAGTGCCTGGGGTCTTAAAGGCTTGAAAGTAGACAGTCATCTAGCTCAGAAGCAACAAAGTCCACATGGAAGAAGCACACCAGCTTGTGGTGCCATGAGGTGTCAGAGGGCTCAGTTATCAGACTTCAAGAACTAAAATTCATAACATTGCATGCTTACCTTCCTGATATGATTGCTGACAACAAGCGGCTGCATAAGCAAATGTGCGGAAGAAAGCTGATGATGCCCAGCTTGCAAAAGATGTAGCCTTTGGGGTCTTAAAGGTTTGAAGGTAAACAAGTGGCCATCTAGCTCAGAGGCAACAAAGCCTACATGGAAGAAGCACACAGGCCTGTGTGACCATGATGTGTCAAAGAGGTCCAGTGTCAGGCATCAAAGAACTAAAAATTACATCATTATAAATGAGGGGGTGTACAGATTGGGAATCCAAAGTCCATCAATAGGTGAAGCGACATCCCCTGGCAGAGGGCTTGCAGGAAGGAGATGAGCCAGTCAAGGTACAGTGTGACAACAATGAGGTATGTAACTTTCCTCTAGTTCTCAAATGCTTCCTCCCACCCACATCATGATCCCAATTCTACCTTACAAATCCAACAAGACCAGGGGATATACACTGGAGCTGGAAACATGAGGAATTAAGGGTTCATGTGGGAGAAGGAGTAGGAAGGGAGGGGAGATACAGGGAGCTGGTACTGGGAACCTAAGTGGAGGGAGAATGTTTCGGGAGTGATGGTGGTAACAGGTGTGCAAATGTGGTATGCCTACAATAGATGTATATATTGATCCTGGTGGGAGTTGTATGAACCCCAATAAAATGATTTATTAAAAAATTATAAATGAAACTTTGATTGTTTTATTTCCATTTTCAATTTTACCTCAAAGCCACACATAGACCAAAAGATCCTGATATGTCTCATGATCCTCAGTTTGCCAATCCCTGTTGTACACAACTCAGACTAGTAGAGTCCTGTAACCACGACTGGGTATTGCCAAAGTCAGGCTAGGATGTAGTTTACAGAGATGGGATCCTTGTATAAACGGGAGTCACACCTCATTAGAATTCAAAAAACAATTTCATAAAGGACCTGCTTAATATGAAAGTCTGCTTAAAGAAGGTAGCAGGGAGGAAGAGGCACCTGGGCATCATGAGAGCCAGAAGTCCTGTCCCTCCAGAACTGCGAGGTATAAGCAAAGGCCACTGCTACCAGGGCAAATACTGCAATAAAGCAAATATTGCCAGAAAGCCAATCCTACAAACTTTTTGGTTACCCAGTATATACAAAAGTGATTTTTACCAGGGCTGCAATCTATGAAGTATGTGGTAGCATGATGAAAACATTTGAAATAGTATGAGAATGATCAAACGTGACACAAAGACATGACATGAGCACCTGCTGTTGAAAAAGTATGACTGAGAGTCCTTCTTGGTGGGAGATTGTCACAGAACTTCAATTGGTAGAAACACCCTATTTGTAGAGCATGGTAAAATGAGGTGTGTGCTCATAAGCTTCTTGTCTTCCCTCTTCTTGTTCTCCAGTCTCTGTCTCTCGGTGGCTGAACCCCAGTCCATGCCACAAGGACGGCAGTGCATGCCAGAAGGAAAGGTAGTCCAACAATGTTATTGGCAGAAGCCCACTTCCTGGAACCCAGCACGAAGCAGAGAAGGGCCAGGGATGGAGGTGGGTGGGGATGGAGAGGACCAGAGGGAGGCACCAGGAGTCTGGAGGGCTGGTGGAGGAAAACCAGAGCTGCAGGGCCAAGGCGAGAGCACTGTCTTGTGTCCTTCTGTCCTTTAGAAGGGTACTTCTCTTGCTGGGCGAGAGGGGTTCATAGCCTGCAGACCTGAATAAGCCCTGGTTAGTCTTGCTCCAGTTGCTAATGCCAGGCACATGCTGTAAATGCCCTAAGTACCAGGAAGTGTTTTGTTCCATTATTGTAGGCTTTCTGTGGTCAGTTGGATCAGAATTGAGGGAGTGGACAAGGTTCGGGATGTACTTCTGGAAAACAAGCACCACCACGATTCTGAGAAGATAAGTCAGCTGATGCCTGTAAAGAACCTTACCTACTTCCTGGTTTATGGCAAATACTCTGAGATGCTAGTGTTTATATAAATTAGGTAATCAGAAACCAATGGAAGCTGCTAAAACAAAAAGAGGCTGCATTCATTTCCTAGGGCTGTCATCACAAATTACCACACATGGGGTGGTTTTATAACAACAGAAACACATTCTTGCACAATTCCGGAGGTCAGGCACCTGAATTCAAGGTGTCGCAGGGCCATGCTCTGTCGGAAAGTTATGGAAGATGTTTAAGAAGATCCCAGAAGTTCTTTGACTGTGGGCAGTGTAACTTCATGTTGTCACATGGCAGTCTGCCCTCTGTGCTGCTGTCTCATCTCCCAGTTTTATAATGGCACCAGTCACTGGGATTAAGACCTGTGCTGGTGGCCATTGTATCTGGACTACATTTGCAAAGATCATGTTTCCAAACAAGGTCCCATCCACAGGGGCCAGAGTAGACGATGTCACTGCATCTTTTGAAAGACACAATTCAACCAATGAGAGGGGGGTTTGCTAAGGGTGAGCACGGTCCTGTGGAACTCCAAGGCAAGGACAAAGACAAGTCTCAGAAAGAGAACCTAGGGCTAGACCTTGAAAGGTGGCTTTTCTCTACCTTAGAACTCTGTTTCTCTCAGCACACCTCTAGCCTTATCTCTATTCCATTGTGCTTCTCTTTTCTGAGATCTTATAAATATGACTAAAAGTCCATATTTTCTTTTGGTCCCCCCCCCCACTTTCCGTTCATGTTATCTGTTTTTGTTAGCTCTGTTTTCTTCCCCACTTTTCTTAGTGACCAGCCATCTTTTATCTCTCTGAACAACAGCTTCAGTAACATCCCCTCTTCACCTTTCCTTTGGGCGCCGGGTTACCCCTTGTGGGTTTCCTACAACCCGCTCATGCACTATAAATTTCTCCTTTGTTAAACACTCCTGGAATTGATTAGAAGATGCCAGTATTCTGTTAGGAGCATGACTAGTACAAGTGGCTAGAAAATGGAGTTAAGAGCCCTAACCAAATGAGGATCCTAATCCCTACTCCTATTGGGATAGGCAGAGACACAACCTGAGGGTGTTTCCTCTATCACTAGTCCTGCTGCTGGTTAAATATTGCTAATAATATAATCACTATGTTATATACAAATGAATGATATTATTGATATAAGTATCGGTGATGCTCAAGATGTTACTGATTTTAGATACTATGAATATAATAATTATTACTGATACAAGTATTATTCCTTATTTAGAATTTCTACTCGTTGTCAAAGGCGCCATGGTGGCACAGTGGGTTAAGATTAGACAGCAGTTATAAAGATGAGGCTTTCTGCTCCTGAAAAGAGCTGTGGTCTCAAACAGTCACAGGGGTAGTGCTACTCTGTCCTCTATGGTCTCAAAGAGTCAGCATCAACTCGAGGGCAGTAAGATCTGTTCTCAAAAGTTGGATGCTGAACTGAAGTCAGTGCTCATCCGCTACAGCATCCAAAACACAAGCCATGTCCAAGAATACAACCGTGGGTCCTCCAGCCTGACATCATGCCTTGTCCGGCTCTGTCCTCCAGCCAGACAGTTCCTACAGCTGCAATCCCACCCTGGAAAGTGCCAGAGCTCTGGAAAGTTATGATGATCCCCAAGTTCTTGGACCATAGGAAGCACTGTCAGAACCCTGGAGCTGGGGATGGGACTGAGAAGTAGGACTGGCCCAGTGACCCAGCAAATATGTGAGGTTCATGTGTAAGGGGATATTCTTGATTCCTGGTAGGAGTGGGAGACTTTCTGGATCATTGACAAAGCATGCAGAAGCACCCCCATCATGTCATTGGAGTCGCTTAAGCCTCTCTCCTTGCCCTCAGCCATTCTAGCTACTCACACACCCTTTTCCGCAAGTCTTTCTACCTAGAAAATATTCTCTTTTGTCAGTATATAAATAAACCCATTGATAGAATCCTGAGATGAAGAAGAGGTTATTCTTATTTAACTGTTTACAATGCACTGAAAATTGCAGAGGGCACTAGGAACAAGAGGAAAGCTGGCTCCCCCTTCTCTCCTACTGATCCATGAAGCAGGGCTGTCAGAGAGAAGGAACCAGACCCCCAGTCCTGGGGTTAAACATGCACATTCTTGATGAACAAAATATTTCCTTCCACATAGCAATGACTGTTGTTTGTAAAATTAATAGCAAATATTGAGCATGATGAATCACTTCTCCTGACCAGGAGGTGGTTATCAGGGTGAAAATAAGAAGTAGAGAAAATATGAATTAATGTAGCAAGCCAGTTACTCATTCTTGCTGATTTGAATATGTGAGATTGCAGCATGAGATCCCGCTATTCAAGCTCACTCAGTGGTACCACTTGAGCTTGCCATAGCATGGCAGACATGACCTGTTGCCATGAAAGCACTAGTATGGCCGTGGTTCACAATTTAGTGCCTTTGGGGTAGCATTAGAAATATAGGATAGGGCTGAAAAGCAAATTCTTTCACTTAATAGTGGTGTAACCTTGGATTCGAAACTGTATCTCTCTGAGGCCTCAGTTTCCTCATCTGAAAACTTGGAATAATGATAACAGTTTTGGCTTCGAGATTTTATAAGCATCAAGAAAGACCACTTGATAAAGTGCTATCTGGTACGGTAGGTGCTCAGTAACTGTCAAGTGCTTCTCTTATTCTCAGATATCAGAAACTGTGACCATTTGTGTATTCATTCATTCATAATCATACTCATTCATTTCACAAATATACATTGAGCTCCACTGTGAGCCAGACTGTGGTGCAGTGAATCACTTGATAGAGCTCTTCTAGCCACAGACTTTGTAACTTCCACTGAATGGATGGGTGCAACCATGCAAATGTGGTGTATGGAACTCTACCCAAGGGCATAAGACAGAACAGAGTGCTTTCTGGCCCACAGCATGAGTAAAGCTGGCTATCTTTGGGCAGGAGGTTTGCTTTGAAAGTGGGGTACACTCAGGCACTTAACTGAGGGTCTGTGTTTGCTAACCCATGGAGCCTGTCTGAGCTGAGACTTACTTAAGGAATGAGGGACATGTGTTACTTGTTAGCTGTGATAAGAAGCTTTGTAATACTGTCAAGTGGAGCAGAAGCCAAAAGGCTGAATAGTCAAGATGCTGAAGATTAGAGAGAGAGAAGCTTGCTTGTAGACATAACTGGAAAGAGATGCTCCTGATAAAAGAACTGTATCATGAGTATTTCTGATTCTGAATTGTAATCTGTTAACATCTCTCATAAACCCTAAAGTAAGGAATACTATCTATGAGCTTCATGTGTCACTGCAATGAGTTATGGAACCCATTGAGCAGAGATTGCCTCAGGAACGATGGTGTCTATCAGCATTGGTAAAGAAGGTTATGGCAGCCATGTGCTTATGTTAATTTTAAAATTGGAATGTAGGGGTGGAGTCTAGACTGTTAATCTGGAGGTAGCCATTGAGCAGCCAATGAGGCCTCCATGTGGGCATGGCTTTCTCCTGAGACTTCTGGGAAATCTCACGATATTTCCATTGTGAAGATGAGAAGCTACCTTCCCCAGTTGTTGGGAGTTCATCTCAGAGACGATGAATCATGGACAAGACAAGATGGCAGTGTCTGAGGAGCCGGAGAAGAAGCCACACAGCTTAGCCCTGATGGAGCCAGAACTTTGAAGCTGCAGAGGCCACATGGGGACCCCTGCCAGCAAAGAGTTGCTTCTGTCACTGGATGCTATTGATGAACCCTGAGCCCTGGAAGTGAGGAGTCATGGGGAGACCCCTGCCAGCACCGGGATTCTGCACCCACTGACCTGTGAATTCATGAGTGGGAAGGAGACATTATAGACTGGTATTGGGCATATGGGCTAATATCGGACTTATGATTTTGAACTGGACTGGGTTGGGATGCTTTCTCAGTGTTCCATTCCATTGTATATAAACCCTTTCCTTATATCCATATGTGTGTCTATGAAATTTGTTCCTCTAGTCTACCCAGGCTAACACAAAGGTTAAAGGGTAGAAACATGTCTGACCTCTGCCTCATAAAAATTGTCTTTGGGCTGGAGTTGAGTTTGATTCACTTCCCGCCTTATGAAGTCAGAGGTCAGATACAGCCTCCACATCATTGTAACCAGACCACCAGCCCTTTCTCAGTTTGTCATACATAGAGCTAAAATTCTGGAGGCTCTGCCACTGGCATTTCAAACAACCTCAGTGTCATCCATAGTGGACAGGTTTCAGCGGCACATTGAGACTAAGGGGAAAAAAAAGAAAGACCTTGTAATCTACTTTTGAGAATTATCCAGTGAAAAACCCAGTGCTGAGCAGTGAGGCCCCGAAGGGCCAGCACAATGGGCTCAAGCATAGCAACTGTGGTGAGGATGGTGCCCTTATCAGTTGCACATGGGGGGGGGGTCTCTGTGACTGTCAACCAAAGTCTGCGCCAGGCACTGTTCTAGATGCCAACGCTAAAACAGTGAGTTGATCAAAGATTGGCCATCATGGAACTTACATTTGCATGAAGCAGACAATGATCAATAAGTGGGGGTGTAGTCGGTACACACTGGGCTGTTCACCTCAAGGTCAGCAGATCAAAACCACGAGCCCCTTTGTGGGAGAATGATGAAGCTTTCTACTCCCCTAAAGAGATACAGTCCCAGAAGACCACAGAAGCAGTTCTATAGTTTGGCACTATCCTATGGAGTCACTCACTGCAAGCCAGAATTGGATTGATGACAGTGTGTTTGTTTGGGGACTATATATTCTGCCACTAGTTTTTCAAATAACAGTAGTATTATCCATTATATATACATGTATAGATACACACATAAGATATATATGCAAATATGTTTATGCATGTATATATAAGTAAATGCATATATATCAAGTGTGTACACATATCTTTGTGTATATACATGATATAAACACAAGATCTATTATAGTGTGTATGTATTTATATGTCTTGTGTGTATTTATAAATCTATCTCTTGTGTATATTTATATAGATGTATCTTGCGTATCTATATCTTTATCAATATCACATCCATGATTATAATGTATTATCTGGTAGTGATCAATGCTAGGAAGACACAAAGCAGGAGAGGGGAGAGAAGGCACAGGCTGCAGTATTCCCTCTGAAGGTTGAGCATTCAAACAGAGGTCTGAAAGGAGCTGGGAGACAAGTCTCATGAAGATGTGGGGACGAGCAGTCTAAGATCAGGAGCAGCCAGGGCAGGTGGGGCGTGGAATAACAAGGAGGCCAGTGTACCTGGGGCACAAAGAACAAGAAAGAGCGCTCGTGAGACTTCACATAGGCTCAAGGACACATCCCGTATCCTAGGCCTGTGAGTGGGTGGGATAAAGTAGGTGATCACAATTGCAGTAGGAAACAATCAAGCAGGGTCATTATGAGCAAGCCCTGGAGTGTAGGCCTATAAGAGAAACCCAGCTCCACCGCTTACCTGCTCTCAACCAGGACTCCCTACACCAGCAGTCTCTAGAGGGGCAGCATCATCTGGGAACTCATTAGAAATGCATACACTCGGGGTCTACAAGCTCAGAATCTGCATTTCAATCCGTTCCGGGTGTTTCATAAGCTCATTAAAGTTTGAGAAGCACTAGCCTGGGGCCTGCCACTTAACCTCTCTAGGTCTCTGCTCAGAATGGTTATACGGAAAGCAACTCTCTTTTATGGTTTTTTATCGTGGATTTTAAATAAGCTATGACAAACGAAGTGTTCAGTCCAGTGCCTGTCACACAATCACTGCTAAGTACATGTTGGTTTTTGCAAGATCTCTGGTAGATACTAACACCAGGGCCTAGGTCCTAGATGTCAGAGCTAAGGATCTGAGCTTCCTGCATCCTTGATAAGCCTTGATGAGAATCCAGGATGCTTAGGGAATGGTTCCTGGGGACCCTGGGAAGGCACAGGTGGGGTCATGGATGTGTGCTGTTTGCTTCAAACCATACTCAGAATGGTGCTCATGCTGGCTGCATTTGCTCTGGAAACTCGAGGTTTGTCCACTACCTTCCACATAAGGGAGACCATCCTTAACTTGCCTCTAGGGAGCATTGAGGCTGCACTTCTTTCTTCTCAGACAGATTTGTTCATTCTTTTGGCAGTTCATAGTACTCTCAGTATTCTTCACCAGCACCCTAGTTCAAATGCATTGATTCTTCTTCAGTCTTCCTTATTCAGGATCCTAAAATTCACATTCATAGGAGGTGACTGAAATCATCATGGCCTAGGCCAAGGATACTTTATTATCAAAATCACATCCATACTGATGAACGCTCTAAGGTACAGCCAGAATGCTCTTTAATGGCAATGATGACAATGCATCTTACAAACTTTAGACATGTCGTCAGGAGAGGCCAATCTCTGGTGGCAATTAAGTAGGGGAAGGACTTCAGGCGTGGTGCAGGAGAGGAGCTGGGAAAGAAGAAAAAGGCCCTTGACAAGATGGGTTGACACAGTGGCTAAGAAACTGGGCTCAAAAATAAGAAAGATTGTGAGGATGGTGCCAGGCCAGGTGGTGTTGCATTCAGTTGTACATCGATTCACTATGAGCCAACTGCACTGCATCTAACAGCAACAAGACTCCCTACCAAGGGAGAGCACGGAGCCCTGCTACCAGCTAAGCCTGCAGTGTGGGGAAGCTTCCCAACAGTGACACATTTGCAGAGAGCCCTCCATGAGCACGTTCCTTAACCTGGTTTCTCTGTGGTCCGTCCAAGGTTCTCACCAGATCTGAGCATCATTTTCTACCAAATGGCTTCTGAGCAGCTCAAACCTGGATTGTTGGGCTTGGTACCATAATGGGGTACCCAGCAACAGAGGGTGTTTCTGTAGCCAACATGGCAGTTGTCAAATCCACCTTATCCCCAGCTGCAGCGCTAAGAAGCTCGAAACCACAGCGATGCCAGGAAGATAAATTGTTTATGATGAGCTAGTAACTGAATGAAGCACCACTGGTGAATATGATAGGCATACTATCTACTTTGAGGATAATCTCAGTGGTTTTGAATCCCAGCTCAAACATTTAGCCCCACTGCTCAAATTACTTAGCCTGTCTGAAGTTCAGTTTCACCAGAAAGTAGGGGGTGATGAGAGCACCTATTCCATGAAAATGCTGTCAGAATTACGTCAGGCCATATCTTTGCCTTGGTGGATGCTAACAAACCACCAACCTCTCAGTTAGCAGCCCCAGCACTTAATCACCACCAGGTTCCTCCTAAAGGTGCTAGCAGACATCATCTTTGTTACTACTGTCTGTGTTTCCATTAAGGCACAGGCTGGGGCCAGGGAAAGACTTTCTCACACTGCTGGGCTCCATGGCTCAACTACAAGGATATAAGCTGTGGTCCTCACTGCTAAAAGCGACAAGAAATGACACAGATTGAGCTGGGGTGGTCGCCAAGTGAATAACAGATTCAAGAGTTATTTCTGAAATGGGTCCAATTGGTCTCTGTGGTCTTGTGTACGCAGGGAAGGGCGATACGGGTGAGTGCTCAGGGTTCTGGCTCCCATCCTGCCCAAGTGGAGATGAGAGCATTTGGAAAGGGCACAAGAAAAAGTCCTGAAAGGTGACAAGATTGAAGGCAGCTTATAAATTCTGGGTGAGAGCATGCTCTGTCCAAGAAATGTAGTTTTCCAGAATACAAGTGAAACAAATGTACAAAAGATGCCCAAACTCTTCCTCATTGAGAAAATGAAAAGCAAAACCATAGCAAGGTGTTTTTTTTAACAAAAAGGTCTTTGATTTGATCCAACTTATACTGACCAAGTGTGTCAGAGCAGAACTGTGTTTCATAACTTTCAATGGCTAGCTTTTCAAACGTAGGTTGCCAGACCTCTCTCTTTCCCAAGCTGCCTCTGGGATTTGCAAGACCAATTGTTGGTGAAGATGTGGAGCAAATGGAACACTCATGCACAGTATAAACTGGTCTGGCCATTAGGGGGAAATATTTGGTGGTGTGTATTCAAGCTGAAATATGTTAGCAGTTCCACTCTGTGTTTCTCTAGGAGAGTGAGTGCCTAACCCACAAAGGATTGCTCAAAGCAATGCTATCCTCCATCAACACAAACTAGAAAGCAAATGAAGTTACCTATTCAGGGTGAAATGAACAAAAACATCACAGAGTGTCCACCTATTTAATAATCTGAGGCAAAGGGAAAGGACAAATTGCTAAATTCCCAAGACAAAATATAGGCTGAGAAAAGCTAGACATAGACACAAAGTGCCCTTCTATAAAGTGGAGAAGCAAGCAAACTCAGTCACAGTGAGAGAGTGAGAACAGCACCTCTGTTTAGGGCTATTCATTGAGAGAGGGCAGAGGGACGCCTCCCCTCTGGGGGATGGAAATGTACCTGAGTGGCAATTACTGTCATGGGCACGTATGTAAAAAACCATGGAGACCTGCACTTAAGTTTTATGTATCTGGCAGCTCTTGCAGACAGCACACCTCAGAAGAGTTTACTATTCTGAAAAGTACTAGGATGATAACACTGGAGTGATTATTTACTATCCAAAGAGCTCACACAGCACCAGGCCACAGTTTGGAATGGATAGAAGTTCGGTGTGTGTCACCTCTGGGCCCCGAGGACTCAGAGCCGAGGGGTGCAGGTAGGTGGAAGGAGAGGTTCAATGGTGCCCCATCATCTTAGATCTCAGAGGGACTGTGGAGTATGCCTTTCTTCCAGGGTGGCTTCAGGTCAGCTGCTTCTCTTGCCTAGTCTCACCTTCTTTGTTGCAAAAAGAAAGCAAACCAGTATTGTTTTCTTCTAGCTCTATAAACTCTAAAACTCCATCATTCCATATCACAAATAAAGAGTGCTGGTGGAGTCTGTGTCATCATGAGGTGTTGATGGGATCAGGTATCGGGCATCAAAAACAACAACAAAAAACATATTATTGTGAATAAAGGGGAGTGAGGAGTGGAGACCCAAAGCCCTACTGTAGGCAACTGGACATCCCCATACAGAAGGGTAGTGGGGAGGAGACAAGCCAGTCAGGGTGCAATACAGCAACGAAGAAACATACAACTTTCCTCTAGTTCTGTAATGCTTCCCCCACCCACACACACACCCCACCTCCCACTATCATGATCCCAATTCTACCCTACAAATCCGGATAGACCATTTGCACACTGGTACAGATCACAGCTGGAAACTCGGGGAACTCAGGATAGATAAACCCCTCGGGACCAATAATGAGAGTAGTGATACCAGGAGGGTAAGAGGAAGATGAGGGAGAAAGGGGGAAACTGATCACAATGATCTACATATAACTCCCTCCCCGGGGGACAGACAACAGAAAAGTGGGTGAAAGGAGATATCAGACAGTGTAAGACATGAAAAAATAATAATAATTTATAAATTATCAAGGGTTCATGAGGGAGGAAGAGTAGGAGAGGGAGGGGAAAACAATGAGCTGATACCAAGAGCTCAAATAGAAAATGTGTTGAGAATGATAATGGTAACAGATGTGTTTCACACAATAGATGTAGATATGGATTATAATAAGTTGTATGGGCATCCAGTAAAATGATTTTTTTAAAGAGATCCCTGGTGGGACAGTAGGTTGATTGTTTAGCTGCTAATGGCATAAGCAGCAGTTCAAACACACCAGCTGCCCCCACTGGAGAAAGAGGAGGTGTCTGTCTATGTAAACATCTAGAGACTCAAAAACCCTAAGCAGTTCTACTGAGTCCTGTGGGTTCACTGAACACCTACCACACATCAATTACTGTGCATTGGGGACAAGGAAGTAAACAAGACAAGCTCCTCTCCTTCTGGAATTTAACTTCTAATGAGAGAGACCAACAGAAAAGAAAATGCACTGGGGAGACACTGACCATCTACATTCATTCTCTAACCAAACACCACACACAGGATGCACAAACCTTCCACCCTCCTCCAGTAAGATCTCATGTGAATGGAGATCATATGTCTGCAAACTGACCGTGCTGCAAATAATGTTATGTTCTATTTGCTGCTACTGGGGGTTAGAATTTCCATGTATCTTTTTTGGGGGTGGGGGACACATGAACCCATAAAACTATCCAAAGAGCCACAGCAGGAAAGACTGGCATAGGGACAAACTAGGGCAAATGTCCAAATTAGGAAGTGTACTCCTTGTCCACTAATCCAGAAAACCAAAGTTGGGCAGCAGCTCTCTGATACCCTCACCCAGTTCTCTGCAAAGTTTACTTAGCATCCAGGGTTAGCAACACTGCCTGGTTTTCCATTTCCCCTCAGTGAGGAGAGGAAACAGCAATTTTCCACCAACGAACACCAGTATTTGGGGATTAAACGACCTAGGAGTTACAATTCAACATGGGAACAGAAGAACCTATTGGATTTGGAATGCATTTGCTCAGAAAAGTGGTATACACACCTAGAGAAAGTTCCAGTGGGAAATAAACAATGAAATAGCAATTATATACTGGGTCCCCAGGTAGAACGACATGTACAGAAGCAAGAAGAAATCTCAGCCCTGCTGGGAGCCCCTCCTTCTCTGTGCTCCCATCACATGCTGGCTTACACCACCTCTTGGTAATTATCACAATGGATTGCTATGGTCTGTCCTCATGCTGTTCTTTTCCCACTAGACTATCAACTGTTTAGGGGAAGAGACCATATTAAGCTTGTCTTGCAACTCAGGTCCTAGCTCACTAGCTGGCATTTTGTATATGTATACTCAGTAAATGTTGGAGAATGAACACGTACATGCACACAAGTGTCAACACAATTGATCTGACACTTACTGAGTACCTACTATGTGCAGGTACTCTTCCAAACATGGTGGCCAGATCCATAAGCAGAACAGACAGAAGTTTCTGACCTTGAGAAACTTGCTGCATAGGGAGGCAGTGGGGTCAGACAGACATTATAAATAAATGAGGAAGTCAGGTTGCTGTTGTGTCATGGACCAGGTAAGAGCAGCAATGAGAAGGTTGGGGAGTTAACAGGAGTCCCATGATGCTGGGCCAGGTAAGGCGGTGTTAGGACTTGCCCTTGACACTGGTAGAGAGGACAGCCATCAGACAGCTCTAAGAAAAGGATATCCTGATCTGTCCTATTTTTTTAATCATTTTACTGGGGGCTCATACAACGCTTATCACAATCAAAACATACATCTATTATAGCCAAACTACATTTGTACATTTGTTGCCATCATCATTCTCAAAACATTTTCTTTCTACTTAAGCCCTTGGCATCAACTCCCCATATTTCCCCTCCCTCCCCACTCCTCTTTCCTCATGAACCCTTTATAATTTAGAAATTGTTATTATTTTGTCATATCGTACACTGTCCAATGTCTCCCTTCACCCACTTCCCTGTTGCCTGTACCCCAGGGGGGAAGTTATATGTAGATCCTTGTAATTGGTTTCCCTTTCTACTCTATCTTCCCTCCACCTTCCCGGTATGACCACTCTCACCACTGGTCCTGAAGGGATCATCTGCCCTGAAATCCCCATGTTTCCAATTCCTATCTGTACCAGTGAACATCCCCTGGTCTAACCAGATTTGTAAGGTATAATTGAGATCATGATAGTGGGGTGGTGGGGGGAGGCGAGGAGATGCATTTAAGAACTAAAGGAAAGTTGCATATTTCATCATTGCTACACTTTACCTTGACTGGCTCATCTCCTCCCCATGACCTTTATGTAAGGGGGTGTCACTTCACACACCGATGGACTTTGGGTCCTCAATCTGTATTCCCTCTCATTTATAATGATATAATTTTTAGCTCTTTGATGCCTGATACCTGATTCCCTTCAACACCTTGTGTTCACACAGGTTTGTGTGCTTCTTCCTTATGGGTTGTGTTGCTTCTGAGATAGATGGCTGCTTGTTTACCTTCAAGCCTTTAAGACCCCAGATGTTAAATCTCTTGATAGCTGGGCACCATTAGTTTTCTTCACCACATTTGCTTATGCACACATTTATCTTCAGTAATCATATCAGGAAGGTGGGCATGCACCTTTTTAACAATTCAACAATGTCCTGCAACATTTTAAAATGACAATAAATATATTGCAATACTATTTTTGTACTCTATGAAAATTTTTGTGGCTCCATATAGACCAAATTTTTAATGAAGAATCTCCCCACCCCTGGCCCCCCGTCAATGGTGTCCTGGTTAAAATATGATCACTTTATCTTAGAACCAAGGATGAAAATGTCTTCTCTATCGAGCCAGAAGTACCAAAGGAGAGGCACCCTTACCATGGCATGAACCAAAGACACCAGTGGCTGAAGCCCTCTCTGTGATGCACACAAAGAAAGGGACATCTGAGCAGTACTCTACTGGAACTGGTTAGAGGTTACCTGCCACCATGCCTTCTTCCTCAAGGTCAAAGACAAAGGGTGCCATTTTGAAGGCAAAGGGCAGAGTCTAGATGGTGAGCACTGCCACTATTACTTGGTGTCACTCACTGAACTGAATCCGGCAAAAACAGTGTCATTTTGGCTGGACCATTATTCCCCATGCCTTCACAGTTATGTAATGATCCCTCGTGAGGTGACTGGATGTGATAATCCAATCATTTTTAAAGGATTAAGAGGGCAGGGTAACACCCTTAATCCCATTACAGCCTTGATCTCATGAAAAGAGAGTTTCTTTGGGTAGGGCCTGCATCTCCTTTCATCTTAGAGTCTGAGAGAGAAGCTAGCAGGAAGGGGCCTATGAGCATCAAGGGTAAAGAGCTAGGAGTGAAGCTCACTATTTGAACCCTGATCCATCCCTGTGCTAGATAACTGCTGAATTCAGGGGAAGATGGATACTGAGGCCTGTGGAGAACTCCAAGGAATGCTGGACCCATGGATTTTGAAAGGATACAGTCATTTTTCCTAAACTAAGATCCAATAGAAAGAGAAATTGTTCCCTCAATGCTGAACCTCTAGCCTCCCACATTGTGAGAGAATAGATGTGTCTGCTGATGCAATCCACATGTGTTCTTTCTTTAGTAGCCACATCAGGTAACTCAGACACTTGTGTACTTTCTTACTTGCAGCTGAATGCATTCTAAAATGATAAGCTGTTCAACTCTTTGTTTTCTGAAAATAAGAGTGGGAAACTAATCTGAGTGTTATTCTCAAGGTTGATATCTCAAATTAGTGTCTCTTGTCTTAAGTTGTCCAGTGTAGAAGGAAATAGACAGACCTTGGGCAGGGTGGTAAAGCTGCCCCACGGAAAGGTTTGTAGCAGTTGAGCCAGCCCACACAGAAGCTAAGAGTTCTTGAGAAGGCCCATGGGATTGCATCAGGCCCACCCAAACAATCCAAAATCTCCTATCTCAAAATTCTTAAATTATCCACATCTATCAAGTCCCTTGGATTTGGATGTGGAAATCCTAAGGTGGAAAGCTTTATTTGGCTTACTAAAGACTCCGGGCATTTTCTCTATTTTTCTTTGTTTGGTCCAATTTTGTTGGGAATCTGTCACTTACAACAGAAAGAGTCCATAATACATGTTCCATTGTCCACATCATTGTCTTACTTCTAGGGGACATTCAAGCCCTGCTGGTGTGTTGAGGACTGCCGAGCTGGTTACAACTCAGAGTGACCTGATGTACAACAGGACAAAAGACTGCCTGGTCCTTTGCCACCCTTACAATTGCTGCCTGACCTCCGGATTGCAGTGACTTGACAATCCTTGACAGGCTTCTTCTCTCTTGCTGATCTATTACTTTGCCAAGCAAGATGTCCTTTTCCAGACACTTGTCTCTCCTCATAACATGCCCAGCGTTCATGGGACAAAAGTCTCGCCATCCTTGCTTCTGAGGAGCATAAGACAGATTTATTTGTGCATCTGGCAGTTCATGGTAGTTTCGCCGGCACCATGATCCAAATGCATAAGTTCTTCTGGGATCTTCTCTACTCCCATCTAGCTTTCACAATGTTCTTCAACAAGCCCTAGTCATTTCAGTTTATCTGATCAGAGTTATAATTTCCCTGAATAATGTGAGTATATTTTATTTTGGCTGACAATGTAGTGTAGAGGTTAGAAACACAGATTTTTAGATTCAGATAGCTTGGGTTAAAATCCTGACCTTTTCCCCTACGATTCAAGCCTTTTAAATTACAGCCTTTTTTTTTTGTCTATCGGATGGAAATAATGGAATTACCTGCTTGGAACAATAATTGTAAGAATTAAATGGGATCATAAATGTTCTACGCTCCTTTTACAAGGCCAGTGACCAATCAACTATGTTGTTTCTAGTAAGATTGCAGACATGGCTCCTTCCATCTGCCATTGGACCATACAATGTGGCTTTATTAGTGACTACATTTTCATATAGAAATGGTCTCAGACTCCAAAGGATGAACGTCAGTGGGTCTCCACAGCAGTACCTCCATTGCAAAGGTGGTGTTGCTACAGGACAGACCCCTTGAGCCCAACTGGAGTATCCTGGCCCTCCTATGTTCCCCTCCTCTCTCTTTAGCTGTTTTTTCCCCTGACTGCTAACAGAGGGATCCACTTTGTCAGAGAGGTGTGCATTTTCCAGTCACTCTCAGCACAGTCTTCTTCCTACCTCTGTCATTTTGTTCTTTCCCCAGCTTATCTAATCACCATGATTTCTCATGTTCCTGAAGAGAATTCAATGGCTCCTCCCTTCTGTCAAGTTCCACTCACCACTTAATGCTCCAGTTTAACTCTGCAAAAGAGAGTGGCTCCCACCTGGCACTCTCTGGGCAGCGAATTTTCATGCGAGATATCACCCTGGTGGAGTCCATAGACATTCTGGAAAGTAGCAGTTAGTGCTTCCATGGTATACAGGGGACTGTAGGCAGTGGTCTTGCCAAGCAGCTCAAATTTTGTGGGATGGCAGCAAGAAGCAAAAATTACTTGTGGCAGGTGACAAGTTGGACTGTCTGGGCTTTGTGGAGGCTGATGCTTGAGTGTACTCTATACCCTCAGTGCAGGCTAAGTGGAAGAGGCATGACAGGCAAATTGATAGTAAATCAATGCCTGCACACCTGCCCAACCTGCCATCCAATCTGCCCACTGTTGCTCCTTCTCAGGAAAGAATTCCTTTGGCATTTAACTCTATAAATTTAAGAATAACTTTTTAAAAAGTAATTTCAAACTATTGGTCAGCATATCCTTATGGGAGAGACTTTCAATTCTGCCCATTTAGTTAACAACTCTTGTGTGACGGAGCTGGTGATGCTGGTTAGCTGTTAGTCAAGAACAGACTTACAAGAACCCCTAGGACAATGGAGTAGGATGCTGCTAGTCCTGGCCCATCTCAACAATTGATTTCAGATTGAACCAATCTGGGATCCATAGGATTTCCACTGGCTGGTTTTCAGAAATAGACTGTCAGACCTGTCTTCCAGTCTGTCATAGTTTGGAAGCTCCATGAAAACCTGTTTAGCGCTGAGCCCTGGTGGCGTAAGTGGTTGAGTGCGGAACTACAGCCCGCAGGCTTGGCAGTTCAAATCCAGCGGCGGCTGGGTAGTGCCCACGACCACCAGAGGCAGTGATGCCCACAAAAAAAAAAAAAGAAAGAAAAGAAAACCTGTTTAGCAGCATCAAAAAATGCAAGCTTCCTTGACATACAGATGATAGCGGCAAACAGGAGGTGCACTGGCCAAGGTTAAGCCAGAGTCTTCCAAAAAGAAGATGTGAAATCTACCATGGAACCATGATGACTGAGGTATGGAACGGAGAGGGCGTCATACATTTTAAGACAAGAGGCCCCCTTTCGGCCCTAAAACTAAACCCAAAGCCATCAAATCCATCCCAACCCAAAGTGACCCTGTCAGACAAAATAGAAGAGCCCCTTTTGATCTCTGAGATTTTTATACTCTTTATGGGATTAGAACTTTATCTTTTCTCAAGGGAGCAACTGGGATTTGAACAAGTGAGTGTGGGGTCAGCAGCTCAATGTGTGACCCACTACATCACCAGGGCTCCTGATTGGCCTTAGCCAGTGCGATCCCTTCCTTCTTTGCTATTAATCTGTCTACAAGTGGGCATGTAACAAAACTCTGTCAAGTGAACACCAGGAAAATGGTCCAGCAAGCTTTTCTTTGCTGATATAACAAGACAGCCTCAGGAAAGAAAGAAAGACTTTGTCTCCCAGTTCTTTTCTGTTTGGGGTGCATCACCTGATTTTTTTGAAGTGGTGGCAGTCATTTCCCCTCATGAAGGAAAGACCAAAAATTATCTTAGAGAAAGTTAACCCCACTTAACCTCATTGAGCACAGAGTCAACTTCTTGTCATGTGTCAGATTTAAAAAGCTTTATTATTTAAGCCACCATTAACTTGGGCAACATATTACTTGCAGCTGAATTGCCTTTCAACATGCTAGTTAACTCTTGCATTTTCTAAAGAGACTGTCTGAAAAATAGTTAGCCTCCCCACTTTCTGCCTTGGAAAAAATAAAATAAAATCCTGTGCAAGTAAGATTTCAACATCAGTCTGCTTGCCATCACTTCAATCCTATCTCGTGGAACCAAGCATTAAGAAGTCCTCAAATAGTAACTACAGATCCTGCGATGCTCAATGCCTCACTGAGTTGAGTGATAAAAGCCTTCACCTTCCCTAAGCAGTCGATTGAGGATGTTCTAGTGGCGGCGTGGGTTATGAGTTGGGCTGCTGGCTACTACGTCGGCAATTCAAAACTATCAGCTGCTCTTTGGGGGAAAGATGAGGCTTTCTACTCCTGTGGAGATTGACTGCCTGGGAAACCCACAGAGGCAGTTCTTCTCCATCCTATAGAGTCACTGTGAGGTGGAAATGGCATAATATCCAGGAGACGCTGTCTGCTGAGTGAACTGTTGGTCTCTGTCAGTATTTCACTCTCTCCCTCCCGTCTCTCTATGCTGGCCATGCAGCATGGTGATTTGATAATACCTTCCTGTGTAAAAATGTACGGAAGGCAGGATATGAAGCTCTGGGATTGCAGCCATGGCGTAGGAGGAAGGCACAGGCATGAGAGTGGTTTCGGGAGAGGGTGAGGGGGCTGAACCTCAAGCCACATTACTCACAGACATTGCTAATTAAACTCGGCGGCTTAATCACAGGTCCCAGTTTAGATTGTACCTAACAAATGATGTTTTCACTCAAGTCTTGCATCTGATGAGGAAATTAGAAAGAAAAGTATAAATCTGTCAAGGGACAAATTCAAAGTATGACATGAGGGTCACTGGGTGGGGAGAAGCAGTTAACCTAAGACCTCAACATTTTACAGCTTCACCAGGTATCAAAGGCCCAGCTACAAATGGTGCTTCAAGCCTGAGGAGACCGGAGATGCTGAGACCTAAATCTCCTAAATGAGCATCAACTCACCCGCAAACTATTCTGCTAGGAATAGAGCTAGAAATAGAGAGAGGAAATGTCTAGAAACATGGCCAGGAAGGACCTCCAACTATTGTGAGGTCAGTCGCCAAGGAACAAGCTATGTCTTAAAAGGTTGACTAAAGTAGGATCCGTTCCTTTGGTGAATCTGCCAGCATCCCAGGGCTGACAACTCCACCTCCACCCCAGTCTTACAGCCCCAGAAAGCTGACTTTTTAGCTTATCAAGAGCAGTTCCTTCTCTCAGACATGGAATCACATTACTAAAGCTCATGAGACTTGTTATAAAACCGGGATGTCAATTTATTAACATGAAATGATAAATGACTGGCTTAGAAACTTTTAAATATTCTCCCAATTAGTCGAGCCTCTTCTTAGATCCCAACCTAAAAGGGAAGCCAAAAGCATTCTGTCTGAAAATTTAATGGGATCAAAAGAGTTGTGTGTTGTGCATTAGATGCTGGCCTGCTAACCTCAAAGTTGGTGGTTCAAACCATCAATCACTCCTGGAAAAAAAGCAACAGTTGTCTGCCCCTATGGAGATCTCAAGTCTAAAATACCCCACACCGGATTGCTCTGAGTCAGAATTGACTCAATGATAGTGAGTTTGAATGTGATTTTAATGGACTCAAAAGACTCAAGATGTGTTGAAGCACCATTGTACAAGAATCTGATGTAGCCAATACACCCCGAAAATGGTCTAGCCAATAGAAGCAGCATTAACTAACTCTACTGCTTTCAAACATCTCCCTAAGGGATTTCTTTGCCACAGGGGCCATAATCCTTCACATTAGCAATGACCCTTTCATCTGGGCAGAGATTAAGTGGGCATTGTCAAATTTATATCTGAAATTATTTTTTCTCTCTGATTTCACAAAGAGATTAAAGGCCATTATACCCAACATGAAGAAGTAGAGCCAGAAGACTCTTTAGAAGCAGGAATGGCAAGATTTTGCTTCATGTACCTTGGATAGATTGACTGGAGATACCAGTCCCTGGAGAAAGGCATTGTGCTTGGTTAAAGTAGAAGAGCACCAAAAAAGCAGAAGACCCCTTGCAAGAGGGATTGGCACCACAACTGTAACAATGAACTCAAGCACAGGAACAAGTGAAAGGATGGTGTCAGACCAAGAGGTGTTCCATTCTGTTGTGTACAGGGTCTTTAAGAGTCAGAAACTGACATCTAACTATAACAACGATGTGGCCAACATGTTTTCCAGTAGGTATATTTATTCATTGGACCAAGTTGCTGAGTAGTCCTGAGGCCTGGAAGTCATCCCTTCTTTTTAAGGTGTTAAGAGCCATCATGCTTTGAGTGTAGGGCATAAATCATCTCACAGTGTAAACTTCATCTGGTTTCCCTCAGTATCAAGCTCTTGAGTACCTCGTCAAAGCTTTCAAAGCTCTGTCAGATCAGTAAAGCAGGACCTGCAGGGTTCCACATTATCTCATTCTTTCATTCACTTATTCCACAGATATGCAATAGACAGTTACAACGTGCCAAACATTTTTCTCAGAACCAGGCATTTAGCAGGAAACAAAACAATCATGGAGCTCACATTCTATTGAGGAGATACAGATAACTAATATATTAAAAAATGTTAAGTAGTGATGAGTGGCATCAAGAAAAGTAAGGCAGGGTGAATTCAGCTTTCTGGGGATTGGAATACACAATTTCAAACATACAGCTTTAGATGGTGTTATAAAGAAGATGAGAGTTGAGCACAGACCTCAGGGATGTGTAAGTCAGGAGGGTAAGTGTTCCAGGCAAAGGGAATGATGAATATAAACACCATGAAGTAGGAAAGTGCCTGGAATGTTGAGAAGCAACCAAGAGGCCAGTGTGACGGGAGTGGTGTGAACCAGGGCAGAGAAGTAAGAGATGAGGTTAAAGAGTTCATGGTGACTTGCATCGAATAGAGGCTGTGCTCATGTCTATACAATACCTGATAAAGTGATTGAGGTTAAAACATGCCATTCAAGGGAATGTTCTTATTCTTCAAGTCTATGTCAATAGTTGGGCATTCTAGCTCATCAAACATTGCACTGGTCAGATTACAGTACATGCAGTCCCTACATTCATTCGATCAGTATGATTGATCTACCATAGGCCAATTCTTGGGTTGGTCCCTGTTGATGGACAAGAATGAGGGGTCATCTATCTGCCACAAAGACAATTAACTACAGGCCTCTCAAGTATAGACACAATGGTGGGGGGGGGGAAGAAGAGAGAGGTATAACCTAGTTTGAGAGATCAGGAGAAGACTTTTTTTTTTTTTTAGGGCATCACTGCCCGGGTGGTGGGAGTAGGAGGCCCAGCCTTTGCCCCTGCAGAGCTGGAATTGAACCTCCGTCCCAGTGGGCCGCAGTCCCGCGCACAACCACTACGCCACCGGGGCTCAGCCCCAGGAGAAGACTTTTTAAGGAAACAGACATTTATGTAAAATCCTATAAGGAGGATAAGCACACGACGGAAAAGAAGATAGACAGCAAGGGTAGAGAATTATTTCAAAAAGAAAGGGACATGGTGCAGCGTCCTGGAGTCAGGCAAGACTGAATCATTGAGAACAATGTGGCTGCAAGGAGATTAGCCATAGAGAGGACAGCAGCAGATCCAGGTGAAAGGGACAGTGGGGCCATGCAGGGAAGGCAGAGCAGTGAGCTGCAAGGTTATAGCTTCCATATCACTCTTCTGCTTTCCCCAGTGAGCTATGAGCATCTGGCACCTAGTACCTAGCTGTCAACAAACATCTCATGGATGACCAGCTCCTGGCTGCTCCGGAGACCCTTGTTTTGGAACTCAGCTGCTAGGCTGTGATGAAGTCCCTCCTGGCCATGTGAAATGACCACCCTGAGAGAGGTTGTCTGCAGGTGTTCCAGCTAAGAGTCCTAGTCCAAACCGGCAACCAGCACCAATCCCCAAACACATGAGTCCCTTTTGTGGAAGAGTAATAGGAGCCAAAGTAAAAGGTCAGTCATCAGCTTGTTCATCTAAGAGATATTTGTTGAGGGCCTACTAGTGCCAGAAGCTCATAGCCCAATGGGGATAAAAGGAAAGTGACGTGAACCAGAAAACGATGAAAGTTACAGTCTTGCATGATCAAAGGTCAGTGGTATCACTTTACCTGTTTATAAAGTTTTAAAAGCTTATGAGAAGGAATTTCTTTTCTCCATTTTATGGCTGAGAAAGCTAAGATACGGAAAGGCTTAAGGAATTTTGAGAAGCACCTAAGCAGTGTGTGACAGATTTATATGTGGAAGATTATGTTCTCAAGCATGGTTATTGTGCTATATCCTATCCTACATACTCTTTTCACTATGAGACTTGACCCTGCTTCTCTTGAGTACAGGCCTGTGACTCAGGTGGGAGGAAGGGCCATGACTCCATGACTAGATCACAGAGGTGAACCAGCATCTACTTGCATCTGAGATCTTGCTTTTGGAACTCAGCTGCCAGGCTTCGTCCTGGCCACATGCAAGTGTGCTAGCTGAGAGTCCTTGTACTAGCGCATGGCCAGCACCAACCTGCAAACATGTGGGTTAACAGGTCTTCAGATGATTCCAATCCACCTTGTGATCACTTCCAGCATTCAAGTCTTCCTTGTTGAGGCCCAAAGGTTGCAATGCAGAGAACCATTCCTGCTGAGCTTGTTCCAAAATGTCTGATCAACAGAATCCGTGAGCATTGCGAATGAGTGGTTGTTGTACACCACTTAGTCTCAGCAGTAACTGAAACAGTGTTCATGCCATGCTTCCCAAGTCCTCATCTAGAGTTCTTTCAGCCATAGTAGAGACAGGCAGGTGGCCTAAAAGTGTTGGGGTACTTGTTAAAATAACCCCATTGGAAAATAAATGAGAATCTCCATCGGTTTACAATCGATCCTCAATCTAATCAATCACTTCTGAGTCACAAATAGTCTAGCGTAGACACAGGGATACACAAAGGGGAAGAGGAAGGCAGGTAATGGAGCAGATGCACCTATGAATCTAGGATTAGCAAAGATTGCAGCAGTCTCTCTCTCTCTCTCTCTCTCTCTCTCTCTCTCTCTCTCTCTCTCTCTCACTTTTTGCCTTCAACTCTGTGAGTCCAAAGTTGCAAGTGCTTATGGGAGAAGAACACCTACACCCAGCCTTTCTCCCCTAGAGTTGCTGGTGGTTTTGAACCACTGGCCATTCAGATCACAGCCCAATGTACAACCACTATACCACCTGGCTCTTTATACAGCAACTACTGGAAGCTGAAATTGATAAAGTAACTTCCCTAAAATCATGGCCTGAATTCAGACTTCTAGTCACCTGAACTGTAAGAAAATCAATTTCTGATCCCTACGGCCACCAACTTATGGTATTTCTGTCATGGAAGTATACTCATATCTTAACTTTACCTAATACATTAGGTTTCAGAATCACTTACACCTTACTTAGCCTAATTTATAATTTGTGATGAACTGAATTATTACATAATGCATTCACTTAACAATTTATCGAGCACCTACTGTGTGCCATGTTACCATGGAGATATAATAGTTAGTGGAGAATACATGGTTCTCCCTCTGTGCAACTTTGCTTTACAGTCAAACAGAGAATGTTATATAAAAATTAATATGAACATTATATTTAACATGTGTCATGGATAAAGCAGAGAAGATAAAAGGAAAACAAAAAGGGAAAGAGGGAAATAATAGAATTTCTTCAATGCAGCCTCAACAACCTATGAGTTCATGTATATTGCATATGAAAGGAAATATTAAAGTGATATATTTGACTATTACAAACAGATAGACTGAAACACATGGAACTGTTAACTAATAAATTATAATATCTTTCATAAAATGTTGATGTGTCTATATGCAATATATTCTCATTTCAAAATTTATTGCTAAATTATTTAACAGTTCAAAACTGTGCAGATAGATCACAATTCTGTCAAAGTTGCAAAAAATTGTGTCAGTTAAATTTCTTTTTCCTTTGGGTGGGTACTCTTTTCCTGACTGGTTTGTAGATTATTAAAATAGAACTGTCTACATGCATGTTGTGTGGCGCATGTAGAGCAGGGAAAAATTTTGGTTGATACATCTATTGTAACACGTCACCCATCCACTTAGGAATATCCTTCATCTACTGGTCTCTTACATCTCAATTAGTCAAGCGCTGGAGGTTGGTTCAGATTGCAACTTTACTCCACCCTGCCCTGTCCCCCAGTTGTGTGATAAGTTAGGCAAGGGATCAGGAGAGAAAACTCGTGGAACTTAGGATCAGTAGCCAAAAGCTCCTGTTTTGCAGACAGCCTGGGTTTTTTTTTTTTTTGTTTTTTTTTTAGGCATCACTGCCCTCAGGTGGTGAGACAGCCTGGTTTTTAACCTCACCTGGACCATTTATTGTCTGACCTCAGATGAAGTCCTTTGTCTATTACAAGTTATCTTCTCTGAAAATGAAGATAATCAAGAACAACACCTCCCACAGAAGGTCAAGAGATTAAATGGGGAAGGAGATATGAAAAGTATAGCATAGTGGTAGCATGTTATAAGGTCTGTCTCTGCTCCCATCTGCTATCTGAAATCACACCTCCTTCTCTCACTTTCAAGCCTCAACCCAGGCCATCTGGAGGCATGCAAATTCTTCTGTCCAACTTTGCACTAGAAATATCACCTGTATTAGTTGAGTCATTCCATTTCAAGTAATAGAATGCTAAGTCAAAATAGTCCAAGTAAATAGGACATTTAGTGACTGCTGTTAGTGTATAGTTCTGTGAGGAACGGTTATAATTCAAGGACTCAACAATGTCAGCAAGAAACTCCATTTCTGTGTCCATCTATCTGTATTTATATACAACAGGGCATTGTCCACCCTCCCCCCAAATACTATGCACTGGGCAGAGTAGAGTTTTAATAATATGCATTTTTCCCACTACGAGAGCATCCAGCAACTTACTCTGAGTTAGTGCGCTCAGTGGTGTCACCTGGGAAGGTTCTTTCTGGTCACAGTGATTTTTTTCATTAAAGCACTTTCATTCTAACCTCGTTTTTTGTGATGGCCAATTTGAGAGAGCAGCATGTAACTGTGAATTGTTCCCTGTTCAAGAAAAATGTAGCAGAAACTGTTATGATGTTGGCTAGGTCAGAGTTATGGTAAAAACTCAAGTTTACATGAATGGACTTCTCATCTTTTAAAAAAATGTGAAACATCAATTGATGACAAATCTCATCCTGGACGTCCGTCAACTTCCCAAACAGATGAAAATGTCAACTGATAGAGCATCTAGAGTCTGCTTCACTAGGTCAGATTGTTAATCAAGCTTTCTATTTAGAGGTTCTGAAATGATTACATAACAGTGTGTGACCAAAAAAAAAAAACCGTATGATTCTGGTGGGTCGGGGGGGCTGGTTTTGCCACCATGACAATTCTCCTGCTCATGCAACCATCTCAGTGCACTAGTTTGGCAAAACGAACAAACAAACCAAAACCAGCATGCCTCTAGGGTTCCATGCACCTGCCTCACTTGACCTTGCTCTGTGCAACTTCTTTTTGTTTCCTCAAATGCAGAGGGACATGAAAGGGCAGCAATCTGATGGCATAGAGAGGTGAGGAAGAAAAAAATGAGGGAGCTTCTGTCAGTCATCCAACAGATGAATTTGAAAAAGGTTTCCAAGAATGGAATCAGATTTGTATTAATTTTAATGGAAAGTACTTTGAAGGGGATAGGTTGTTTTGTATAAAAAATTAAACATATAGCTTTGAGATAAGATTCTGGATTTTTTTAGGGGGTGTGGAATACCCCTTTGTATGTCTGTCTCAGACTTGGCTTCCTGCTGTCTCGATGTTATATCACTGATGGTGACCATCAACTCCAGGCTCATCTCCTTTCCAGTTTACCAACTCTGAAGGAAAAGAGAAGTTATTCTTTTTCAGAAACTCCATCAAAAGTCCCAGGAGTGTCTCTTATTGGCTTGTCTTAGGTCACATGTTGGAAAGGGAAGGTATGATGTCTTTGAGTTGAGATGATAGAACCAACCCCATCAATGAGATGAATATATACCTTTCTCACTTACTAACATGATTAGGCTCCAAAGACCAGGTTTAGGCAAACATGTAGGATGACAAGATCAGATCACAAAATGGATGAGTATATCATTACATGCCTAACAAATGACACCATGAAACCACTGCCGCACCTCTGATTACATGATCCAGACAAGACGGCACCTAACTTTACTCAGGGTAGCCAGTATTACTCTCCAATTATGCAATTCTTGGTGTTCCCTACTGCCAGGTGTACGCTGTCAATGCACAAAATAATCAGAGAATAGATTTTTTTAAATACTGTCACAAATATAAAATGCCAAATAGCAAGGTAGTTGGTAAGTGAGGAGTAGGTGTAAAGACTGGAGCAGGAGAAGTTCCCCAAAGGAAGCTAAAATAATCACAATACCTTTATCAGTTGACTTTCCCAACAAACAGTATCTCTGATTCATTCCCCAAAGGGCTCCCTATAAAGGGAAGGTCTGAGGGAAGGGTTTGCACTTACTGAGCAGAACTGCAGAGTATAAAGGAGTAGCACTAAGAAGAATCTGTAAAATGATCAAGTGCAACCCCCTTCTCTTCCAGATGAGGGAACTGAGCCTCTGAGGGCAGCAGAGGTCTCACCTGAGACCAATCAACTGGTTAGTGGCAGAGGCAGGGAGAAGCCAAAATCTTCATGTGTCTAAATCAGTGTTATTTTCCACTTAGCTCTTCTTTTTCCTCTATGCAACCAAATGCAGCTGTCTACACCCGCTGCCTTAGAAGATTCAATCTAGATGTAAATAGAAACAATAGGTGATGCTCAACCACCTGCTTGGTCCATCCCCCTCGATGCCCAATGGAAACCATTCATAGCATTCCCTGAGGACTATGACAAGAGGGGTATGAAATGTCAGTGAGGCAGCATATAGGAATCTTATATGGCAGGGTAAAACTAAGTGCCTCTGTGGGTTCCGCAGACTGTAACTGTTTACAGGAGTAGAAAGCCCCATCTTTCTTTAGTGGAAGAAAGTTTTGAACTGCTGACCTGGCATTTAGCAGCTCAACATGTATCCGCTATGCCACCAGGGTTCCTCTGTTTGTATGGAGGCAGTATCAGCATTTTTATCTATGCTGACTCACTTAAACCTCAAAACAACCCAGCCACATAGGAAGACAGATATATTTATGATCCACAGTGATATCCATGGGGGGGGGGGTGGTGGTGGTGGAATGAGGCGAGGAAGGGCATGTCTTTAAATTCTTCCTTCTATGGCCTGCCTCGCCAGGAGAATCACGACAGCCCCAGAGACAGAAAGGGACCTCAATCTGCTCAGGAAGGAATGGGCTTCAGGGAAGTGTGGGGTTAGAGGGCCCGCGTGTTTAATTTACATAAATTCAACTATATACACTCGAGGAAAAGCAAGGAAGGGATGGACGGTTCTGCAGTTTTCACTGAGCGGCAGCTTGCTTCAAAGTGCTCATGAGAGGGGAGGTATAAATCTGCAGGCAGCTGCTTCATCGGGAGCTAAGCCCGGGACAACACAATCAGATTTAATGCTGGCAGAAAGACTGTCTTTGCTGGACTTATCAAGAAATATGATGGTTAGTCTCCAGTGGAATTTGGAGGTAATTTTGGCTGCACAAGATACTCACCTCTAAGTGCTGACTTTTGGAACTGCCATGTGTAAGATGCAACTGCACTGTATAAAACTGACAGCACAGAGAAATGTCACAGGCAGGAAAATTAACTGATACAAGCAATGGCTGCTGCTTGTAGAGGACTTGCTGTAAGGGTCTTATCGGGACCGACTCACTTAACCCTCAAAACGACTCTCACAAGCAGGAAGACAGATATATCTGTGATTCCCAGTCTACAAATGAAGGAACCAAAGCTTGCCAACAACACGCACTTCAGAAGAGGTGGGAAGTAGAGCATTAAAATATTAACACAAGAATTCCTATTTTTGGCAGAGTGGAGTGAGGTGTCATGTGTTGAGAAAAGAGGAAGATCGCTAGTTCCAAGCACCAGTCACTCCACAGGACAAAGTGAGATTTAAAGCCTCAGAAACCTGCAGAGGCAAACCCAAAGCATTGGCCAAGAGGTGCCTGTGAGTTGAAACCGACCCTACAGCAGTGGGGTTTGGTTTCTGTGGTGATGTGTTGGTCAGCAGTTCAAAACCACCAGCCAGCTCTGAGAGTGAAAGACAATGCTTTCTACTCCAAAGAGGGACAGTCGCAGAAACCACTGGGGCAGGTCTACCCGGTCTTCTCACTGGTTGCTATGACTCAGAATTGCCGCAATGGCATTGAGTTTTGAATGACTTTTCCTTTGCCATGTTCAGAAAATCATGGTCAGGTCATAGTAAGGCATTGTTGTAAGTACGCTGTTGTGTGACAGAGTAAAGTAAATCTGCCAGTCAGAAAATAGTCTTGCTGTCATTTATGTTGGCCTCACTGAGGGACATGATGGTGGCTTGCATTGGACATGGGAATACTGCCTGAAGGAAGGTGGATATTTCTCCAAGATGATAGCAAGGATGAAACCCTTCAGGTTCCCACTGACACCTGGTCTACCTGGAGGACCATATGTCAATGGCTAGGCCAATACCAGAGCTCAGGATGCTTGCCTTCATGTCAAAATCAAGGCTGAGATGATGAGCATGCTAGTGGTAACCTGTGTGAGTGAGAAACAAAAAAGAGCCTTCCTTGAAAATGCCACACTGTGTGGGACGCCCATGGCAGTGTCGTGGGTTATGGGTAGGGCTGCTCACCACAAGGCCAGCAGTTTGAGGACACTAACCACTCTCTGGACAAATGACGAGGCTTTCTACAGCCTCCGAAACCCATAGAGCCCATTCTACCCTGTCCTGTAGGGCTGCTATGAGCAGTGGGGCAGGTTTTTCTATGGTGTTTGGGAGAAGCAATATTAAGCTCTGAGTTTGAGGTACTGCAGATTAAAGTTGATTTAACGCACTAAAAGAATGTGACATTTCTTGCCCCACAGTGTTGTGGGATAAAAACACATCTCTGCCTGAAAGATAAGGAGCCATTCCTGAGAGGGGTGGCTAGAGCTGACCTTGGTTAAGAAAGCAGTGGAGAGGAGGGCCTGGAGAGGTGAGGGAGGCGATGAAACAAATTAGTCCTCAATACAGATAACATTCCTGAACAAGGCAAGATAAGGAAACAAAGGCATATCCTTTCCTTACCAGAGATAGGGGAACAAAGAAGGGAACCCATGGGTGGCCTCCAAAGAGGGTGATGGGCAGCAATGGGAGTGGGGGAGGCTGCAGGAGAGTTGGAAGATGCTGCAAAGGGCTTCTGCGTACACAATCATGCTGCTGCTGCTAACCTGTATACTTGGAATGGCTTTTTCCCCACCTCCACCTGTAAGGGACTGAGAGAAAAGACAGAAAAGAGTGCTGGCGAGGAGTTAGCTTTCAACTTCCCACACCACAGTGACCTCATCACTCTGGGTATTGTTCTCGGGAGCAAGACTGCCTATGACACAGGACTGGTGGTGTAATCTGCCCAATGCTTGTTGAGTGGGGAGGACAACAGAGAGTATTGGGAGAGGAGAGGGAGAGAGTGAATAAAGCAGAACTAGCCAGGAGGACCAGTGGGTTCAGAACCTGGCCCTGGACCCGGCGGTCACAGCACCTCTGACCTCAGTTCAATCAGGGGTTGCCTGTTTGGAGACAGGAGGAGAGGAGCGAGGGAAACATCGAGGAGAGCGAGGCAGTCCCGGGGGAAGAAGGGAGCCTAGAACTTCTATGAGCTCCTTAGAGAAAGGAGCAAGAAGGCCTTGCAGAAACATCTCCCAATGACACCCAGAGTTGATGAAGGGCCTGCTGGCATCTGGATCTGGTATACCCCCATGTCTTACCCCATGCCTCCTAAAGCATCTGTTGACAAAAGCCCTGGTGAAGTACTGGGGTCTGCTCTGATTTTCAAACTGCAAAACCAGCAGTTCAAAACTACCGGCTGCTCGGTAAGGGAAACCAGGCCATCTACTCCCATAAAGAGTTATAGTCTCAGAAACCCACAGGGGCAGCTCTACCCTGACCTACATGGGGATCATGAGTGGAGCCAAATCAATGGCAGTGAGTTTGGTTTGGAGAAGGTGTTTGCTGGGCTGTGAGGACTGCAGAGGAGACCAAGTATATGCACAGGACTGTCTATAAGCTGGATCTTGAGTTGACATGGCTGCTCGGCCACTCCTACCCTGCCTGTGAAATCTTAGGCAAGTTAACGTTTATCTCCCACGTGAAATGAAACTAAATAATGAATCTACTGCATAGAAGAATCTTGAAAACTAATTAATTCAGGTAAAAACCTTGAAGTTCAGAGTCACTATATAGCCCAGGCAGTCCCCATTGCCTGGGATGATTAACAATTGTTTTCCCTTTAGTGCTTTAGTGTCCTGGTTTAATTTTTGTTTCTGGCCAAGATAGAGGAAGAGGGAGTAAAATTACCCTTCTTTTAAAATTGACAAGGAACAAAAAAATAGCCCAAACATATAGGACAATGGCTCTGAAGGCATTGGACAATGAGATGGGGGAGCAGGAACAACACAGTGATGGCTGAAAGACAGGCAAACGAGAGTAGGTGGCAGGATTGTCTCAGCTCACTGTCTGGAGAAAGTGCCAGGGCATGGGGGTACCCCAATGGGGTACATCCTGTCTGATGAGATTGAACGGACCAGTCTCAAGACACCACGGTGAGGAGAGAAAGACGAAGTTTCTTATGCTGGCCAGATACTGGGGCAGAGATGGGTAGCCTCACATTTTGCTTGTTTGGACAGAGAAATCATCACTCTTTTATTAGGTAGCCCACTTAAAAATGAGGGAAAAAGAAAAATCTACTGGCATCCAGTCAATTCCTATTTGATGTTATACTATATGGAAAGAGTACACCTGAGAGGCTAGAAAATCCAAGACATATTCAGAGTTCTCAAACCAGATAACCATGAGAAGGAGGCACACAGAGATAAGACTCAGCAGGAAATTCCAAAGACAAGGAAATGTTCACCTAAAAAGACTGGAATAATCCCCATATATACATTTTTTTGAATGCATATGAAACATAGACCAAGATTGACCATATTATGGGCCATAAAACAAGACTCGGTTAAGTGCATACGCATTCATGTCATGCACAGTAAATTCTCTGAACAGAGTGGGATTAAAGATCAATAATGAAAAGATGTCTAGAAATTACCCTCCACCTATTCAGAAACTAACACACTTGTTTATAAGTAAGCCATGAGTCAAGGGGAAAATAGAGTGAAATGAGAAAATATTTTGAATTGACAACTGCAGGTTCAAATGGTTCACTGGTAACCTCTACCAAATACTTAAGAGAGTAAAAATACAGCAAGTCTAAACAAACCCCTGGGAACTTAGTTTAAATCCAGTCAATACAACTATGATTCAAATTTATGTGCCAACCACTAAAAATGTTGCTGCTGCTGTTAAGTGCCATCGAATCGGTTCTGATTCATAAATACCCTATGTGGAACAGAGTGAAACACTGCCCAGGTCTGTGTCATCCTCACAATTTTTCTGTTTGCTGCAGCCACAATATCCCTCTACTTGACCAAACACGATGTCTTTTTATTTTCATTAAAGTTAATGAGGCAGAAAATGAAGAATTTTAGCAATGACTTCAGTCTGAAATTGATCAAACATGAAATCCAGATGCATTGATAATTATTGGTGATTAGGATAAGAATGTTGATAGTAACAATCATTGAAAAACCTGGCCTTGGTGATAGAAATGAGACTGGAGAATGCATGATAGAATTTTGTAAGACTAACAACTTCTTTAACATGAATACCGTTTTCTTAATACCATGGTGATTATACTTTTGGACTTCTCCAGATGGAATACATAGATATCAAATTGACTATATCTATTGGAAGAGAAGAGGGAAAAAACTATCAGCAGCATAAATTAGGTCAGGGGCAGTGTGTGGAACAGACCACCAATTGCTCATATGTAAGTTCAGTTTTCAGCTGAAGAAAATTGAAGCAAATCAACAGAGCCAAAAAGATAACCTTGAATATAACCCATCTGAATTTTGAGAACATATCAAAAACAGATTTGACTAATTGAACACCAATGTCAAAAAAAACCCAATGAGCTATGAGATGACATCAAGGATATCACATTGAAAAAAGCAAAAGGTCATTAAAAAGGGTAAAAAATATCAAAGAGGGTGTCAGAAGAGGGGAGGAAGTTCAAATTGTACTGAAAGCATTAGCCCAAAGTTTTGTGGATCCTGGCTAAAACAAAACAAGAGAATATAGTACATGGTTTAAAATCAAGAAATGTGTGAATCAGGGTTGTCTCGTGTCAGCATACTTATCCAATCTGTATTGAATAAACAGGATTAAAAGAATATGGTATCAAGATTGGAGGAAGGCTCCTTCACAACCTGAAATAGTCAGATGACACAACCTTGTTTGTTATAAGTGAGGAGGACTTGAAGCGCTTCCTGATGAAGGTACAGGCTTCAGTCTTCTGCATGGATTACAACACAGTGTAACAGAAACTAAAATCTTCACAATTGGACCCATAGGTAACATCGTGATAAGTGAGGAAAAGATTGAAGTTGTCAAAGGGCTTGTCTTTCTTGGATTCACAACCAATGCTTTGGAGGCTGGCAGGAAATGAGCAACCGATAATAGAAGAAGAAATGTCTTGGGATTGGCCGTGGTGGTGGTTGCACAACTCTTGGAAATGTGACTGAACTATTGAAATGCATGATATGTGATTGGTATTACTGTGAAATTGTCAAAAATAATAATTTCTTTAAGTATTGACAAATAAGAATGGGCTGAGCCCCGGTGGCGTAGTGGTTGAGTGCAGGACTGCGGCCCACTAGCTTGGCAGTTCAAATTCAGCAGCAGCTCTCCAGAAACAAGGCTGGGCCTTCTACTCCCACCAGGGGGCAGTGATGGCCGCCCCCCCCCCCCCCGCAAAATAAAAAGAATGTTACTTAGAGAACTAAGTGTGTCTGACCCAAGACAGAATATTTTCAATTTCTTCATATGCATGAGAAGTTGTATCTTGAATAAAGAGAACTGAAGATCAATCAATATATTTGAATGATGGTGCTAGCAAAGCACCATGGACTTCCAAAAGAACAAACATCTGTACTGGAGGAAGTAAAGCCAGAATTCTCTGTAGAAGCAAGGATAAAAAGACTTTGTCTTACAGACTTCAGACATTTTGTTAGGAAAGACCAGTCCCTGAAGAAGGACATAACATAAAAATTAAAGGCATCCAGATTGAAACAGAAAAAAATAAGAAAGGTCTTAATTTCTAGGTGTCATGATTTTCTGCATTAAAAAAAAATCCTATGAAATCTAAGTTACTATAACTAATCCAAGAAATATTTCAGGATTAAACAACAATATATAAAAATTGTCTTTCTATGGGGCTAGCAGTGATCTAGTGATTTAATTGAAACTGAAGAAAATAATAAAATATCTAGAAATAAATCTGACCAAAGATATACAAATCATGTAAAAAGGAAAACAACATAAGTAAATTGAATGATGATACCATGTTCATGAATCAAGAGACTCCACGATATTTAGATGCCATATCACCTCAAATTTCTTCATAAATTTAACCTATCATCAAATGCTGAGCAGGTTTGTTTGTTTGTTTAGAAATTGACAAACTGATTCTAAAATTCATATGGGGGGGGGGGGTGCTGAGCCCCAGTGGCCTAAGTGGTTGAGTGTGGTATGTGGTCCGTGGGCTTGGTGGTTCAAATTCAGCGGCGGCTCTCAGGAGCAGCACCGGGTAGATCCCATGACCACCAGAGGGCAGTGATGTCAAAAAAATTCATATGGAAATTTAAATTATCTACAAAATGACTGTGAGCAAAAAGGACAAAATTGGAGAACTTGTATTTCCTAAATGAAATGTCTTATAAAGCGATAGTGATCAAGACATTATCAATCAAGAAAAGAATGGACAAATAGAACAATGAACAGAAAGGATCCAAAAACAAACCCATCCATATATGTTCACATGGTATTGTACAATTATTCAGGGGCGATTCGGTTGAGATAGAATAGACTTGCATGGTGTGTTGTCCAACACATATAATTACCACATATCTCTTAGGCCATCATGCTGTGGTGATATATGTTACTGTGATGCTAGGAGCTATTCACTGGTATTTCAAATACCAATGGTAAACAGGTTTCAGCAGAACGTTCACACTAAGAACAGATGCGAAAGAAGGAATATAGACAGTTCATTCCTGAGGAATTAGCCACTGAAGGAAAACCATAGGAAGAGCATTGGGATATTGTCAAATTAGTGCTGGAAAATGATCCCCTTATACTGGAAGGCACTCAAAATATGACTGGAGAAGAGTTGACCCTCAGTGTCGAGTCAACCTTAATGACACGGAGGGCACAAAGTTTTCAGGACCTTCAATTGCTAATGGATTATGATTCAAAATGAGAGGAAATGTTTGCAAACACCCATTAATAACCTGAATGGGAAATGTGTGAAATATGAAGTCAAACCTGGAATAGGATACAGACAGTTTAGAATCTAGGCATTAGTGAGCTGAAATAGACTAGTATTGGCCATCTTGAGTTAATCATTCTAAGATTTACTATGTTAGGAATGAAAAATTCAAGAGAAATGGCATTGCATTCATTGTCAAAAGTATATTTCAAGATCTCTCTGTTAGAGGGTAATTTACATATGCCTACAATGAAGTACAGTTAATAAGAAATTGCTAGAGACAATGATGAAAAATTTTATCAAGTTCTTTAGTTTGAAAGTGATCAAACATGGAATCAAAACACATTGATAATTACTGGTGATTGCAAAAGTTGGAAACAAAGCTACAGTGTAAACTAAAGTTCAATCATCAAAAAATACAGTTTTGATGATAGAAAGGAAGCTATCTATTTAGAGGTTCCATGATATAATTTTGTAAAACCATTGACTTCTTCATTGTCAAGGTCTTTTTTTTAACAACACAAATTTTGACTATACACATGAGCCTTGCTTGATGGAATACACAGGCATCAAATCAACTACATCTCTCTCTGAAGAGAAGATGGAGAAGATTAGTATCATCAATAGAGATAAGGTCAGGGACCAACTGTGGTCGCAGGCCATCAACTGCTCATATGTAAGTTACTGCAAAGCTAAAGAATTATAACAAATCCACGAGAGACAGAATACAACCTTGAGTAAACCACACCTGAATTTAGAGATCATTTCAAGAACAGATTTGACACATTAAACAAAGATGACAAAAAGCCAAAGGAGCTGTGAAAAGACATCAAGAGCATCATATACAAAGAAAATATCTTGGAGAATTCAATAAGACAAACTGTTGTAATGAAATGTGGAAAGACCTAGAGTTAGGATGATATAAAGGATTAACTTGCTCAGCATTTCTCAAATTAGAAAGAACTGAAAATTCAATCCTTGAGTTGCAATTTTTAAGGATTCTATGAATAAAATACTAAACAATGCAAGAAATCATATCAAAAGACAATGGAAGAAATACACATAATCACTGTACCAAAAAAATTAGCGAATATTGACAGAACACCAGTGAAATGTTTCTACAATTAGATGCACTCACTCATCTATGCCAAAACTGGCCAGCTGACTAGATGAGGTACTAGAAGAGATATACAGAGGTATTTGCCTGTGGGGGCCATAACAATCTACGGACAAGATGGGAAAGCATGGGAATCCCAGAAACCTTCATGATGCCCATCCAGAACCTGTAATTAAGCAAAAAGGCAACTGCTCAAGCAGAATATGGAAAAACTGCATGGTTTAAATTAGGAAATGAAAGTGCAGGTTCTATTGTTGTCACCATACTTATTTAATCTGTATACTAAGCAAATCATCCAAGAAGCTACACTATAAGAAGAATGTGGCATCAAAATTGGATAAGGTATCATTAACGATCTTCTGGCTGACTGAAAGAAGCCTTGAGAAGTTTGGTGCCAAAGACCAAAGACTGTAACCTTTGGCAATAGGGGTTGTATCTCAAAGTATACAAAAATCCTCACAACAGAATCAATAGATACCATGAAAGATGGAAAAAAGATTGAAGTTATCAAGAACTTCATTTGACATGAGTCCATGAAAATATGGAAGTCATTGAGTCCAATGGCCATAGAAGTAGTAGTGAAGAAGTAAAATGATACATTACATGGGACAAACCTTTGGAAGTCATGTTATCTTTGGTTTCTTCATATGTGTGTAAAAGATAATGATTAAGGAAAATGAAAGGAGAAATAATGTAGCTGAGTTATGGTGTTGATAAATAAGACTGAAAGTATTATAGACTGCCAGAAAAACAAGTCAACTTATCTTGGAAGAAGTGAAGCCAGCATGTTTCTTAGAAGTAAAGATTCACTGTGTCGCATAACTTTTGACATGTTATCAAGAAGTGGGTGAAGGACAACAAAGGGTGATGTAAGATATGAAAATAATAATGTATAATTTATCAAGGGTTTATGAGGGAGGCAGAAAAATGAGCTGATATAAAAGGCTCAAGTAGAAAGAAGATGCTTTGAAAATGATGATGGCAGCATATATGCAAATGTGCTTGACACAATGGATGAATGTATGGATTGTGATAAGAGATATAAGAGCCCTCAACAAAAAGTATCTAATTTAAAAAATATATTGAAAAGAATTTTACTTTGAGAAATAAAGTGAGATGACTCAAGACATGGTATTTTCCATTTCCTTAGATGTCTGTGACAGTTGTATATTAAACAACGAAGGCCAAAGAAGAATCAATGCATTTGAATTGTGGTGTGGGTAAAGAACATTGAAAGTGCCATGAACTACTAAGAGAACACACAGATCTGTCTTGGAATAACTCCTGACAGAAAGCTGAATGGTGAGACATGGTCTCATGTACTTTGGGCATGTTGTCAGGAGAGACCAGTCGCTGGAAAAGGACATAATGCTGTGTAAAATAGAGGGACATTGGAAAAGATGACCTTTGACAAGATGGATGGATAACAATGGTTCCCACAATGGACTTAAACACAAGAAAACTGTGAGGATGGCATGGGGTCAGGCAGTGTTTCATTCTGTGATATTTAGAGGGCTCTGAGTCGGAACCTGCTCAATGGCATCTAAGAGCAACCATAAAGTACTCGGAAGGGCAGAGATTACAGAAAGACATTTCTTTTTCAACTGAATATTAACCAGCAGGTAATAAAGACCTTCTTGCTTATGGGGGCGGGGGGGGAAGAGGGACCAGTCTTTGGAAAAGGACATCATGCTTAGATCAGCAAAAAAGGAAAAAGAGGACTCTGGGTGAGACAGGCTGATCCAGAGCCTGCAACAATGCGTGTCAAACAACTGTTATGAGCTTACCACAGGACTGGGCAGTGTTCTGCTTTATAGCATAGAGTCACTGTAAGTCAGAACTAACTCAAGGCACCCAACAATAGCAACCTACACACATATTTGGATGTGCGCGCACACACATATACACACAGATAATGCCTGTATGTATAGATCCCTATATCTAGTACACATGCAAAACTTAATTCCAAAGGGATCTTAGATGCAAATGTGCAATCTAAAGTCTTAAAGATTATAGAGAAAACTGTAAGAGAAAATGTTTGCAATTAAGGGTTGCACACAACTGTTTCTTAGATAAAACACACAAAAGACATGACCTATTAGAAAAAATTTGATAAATTGGATTTCATAAAATGAAAAGCTTCTGCTCTTTAAAAGATACTGCGGAGAGAATGAAAAGATAAGACACAGACTTTGGGGGGAAGTATTTGGAAATAACGTATCTGATAAAGGGCTTGCAACTAGAATATTTAAAGAATTCTTGAAACTCATTTTTCAAAAACACATTTTAAAAAGGACCAAAAACTTAAGCTGAAGCTTCACAAAAGATGATATATGGATAATCAATAAGCTCATATAAAGATGTTCAACATCATTAATTAGGAAATACAAGATATAACCATGAGGTGCACCGACTGCATAACTGATACCACATATAAAATAAAAGTGACTAACCATATTGTCAATGAGAACATACACAAAAGCTCATGGGAATGAAACATGGCACAAATGTATTGGAAAGGAGTTTGACAAAGTCCTAAAATTCTCTAACAGAATGACCATAAAGCACAATAATTTCTAAAGTGGTGAAAGCATTATGTCCATATAAACACTAGCTGATGAATGTTCATAGCAGCCTAATAACTTAAAGACATACAAATAAGTGAGTACAGAAATAAAGAGTGTTCTACCTTTCAATGGAATACTATTCAATGGTATAAAAGAATGACCTATTAACACACAGAGCACAGGAGTGGCTAAAGGCACACAAAATGAATAAATATAGTATATTATTTGTATAACATTTGAGGAAACACAGAAAGCTGATAACATACAGAAAGCCTGGGATGGGGTGGATGGGTCAAAGTAATTACAAAGACAAATGAGGAAACTTCAGGGGATAACAGAAATGCTCATTATTAACTGTGGCAATGACTTCACGGGGTTAGTACATAAGGGGAAATTATCAAATTGTGTACTTTAAAGATATGGACTGTATTGCATGTTAATAACGTTGTTCAAAGAAATCTAGTAGCGTGGTAATTAAGTGTTCAGCTGGTAATCAAAAGATCAGAGGCTCAAACACACCAACAACTCTTTGAGAGAAAAGACCTGGCATCTATGGTACTCTCGTGAAGATTTCCATCTGGGAAAACCTACAGGGCAACTCTACTCTGTCCTGTGGGGACACAGGGGTTTGGAATAAATGTGATAGAATAAAATTAACAAAGTGGGTCTCAAAAAGTGAACCTTTAAAGAAGATTTAAAAGATCTCTCTTTTCAATGCACCGCACTTAATATTGGTTCACAATTTTAGGGATTCTGACAGTTGTGACGGTCTTATTTTTTGCCAGGGCCACCAGTGCAGCTTGTATTTCTTCTTTCAGTATCTTTGGTTCTTGAAATATCTGAACAGTTGTCTTTCCACTTTTTGATTCAGTGACTATGTATTCTTTCCACCTCCTTTTGATGCTCTCTGTGTTATTAGATATTTTGCCCATGGAATCCTTCGCTATTACAACTCGAGGTGTGAATTTTTCACTAGTGCTTTCAGTTTGGGAAAATGCCGAGCTTGTCCTTCCCTTTTAGTTTTCTCATTCCAGGTTGTGGCAGTCACCTAATCTGGTGTCAATGTGAGTGTTACGAGCGTAGGGGTGGAGTCTGGCCTCTCAATCTGGAGGCAGCCAATGAGACTTCTGTGTGAACATGGCTTTCTCCTGAGAATTCTGGGAGACATTCCAGAGAAGAAGCCACATGGGCTTACCCTGCTGGAACCAGATCACTGAAGGTGGAAAAGCCATATAGAGACTCCTTCCAGTGTTGGGATGCTTGACAAGCCATAGAGAGGTCCCTGCCAGTGCTGAGATGCTTACAACAGCACTGGATCCAAAGACTTTCTTACCTACTGGTCTATGATAGTCCTGCATTTGATGTTATTGCATATGCCTCATGAATCTGAAGAAGACTTTATAGACTGATACTGGACATATGGGCTAATATCAGACTTGTGGGCTTGGACTGAACTGGGTTGGGATGCTTTCTTAATGTACAGTTGATCTTGTATATAAATCTTTCTTATACACATGAGAGTGTTGTTTCTCTAGTCTACCTAGAATAACACACAAGTCTTTGCACATTCAGTATAACTTTTACTTTATCGTCTTGAGCAGTCCTGGTATCTTTTCTTTTCAACTCTTTAAAATTTTTCCATCACTGTATTATTTTAACTGTTTTACTGGCACACATTTCATATATCATACAGTTCAATCATATTAAGGAGAATTCCACAATATTTTTATTTCCTAGATTCTTCCCTGTTTTAGCTACTTTATATTTAGTCTGATTAGGTCACCTTGTTTGGGGAATAGATAGAAATATGGATCTCTTTGCTTCCAGTACTATTTCAGCTTGTTAAAAGATTTCAATTGGTATTCCATCAATTCATGACGTCATGTTTTTGCCTAGTGTTTTCAGTGCAGTTTGAATTTCCTCTTTCAGTACCACTGGTTCTTGCTTATACGCTACCTTCTGAAAGAGTGGAATATCAAACAACTCTTTTGATACAATAATTGTGCATTCTTTCTATCTTCTTTTGATTCCTGCAACATTTAACATTTTGTCCATAGAATATTTAAATATTGCCATTTGAGGTTTGAATTTTTTCTTGATTCCCTTCCATTTCAGATCTTCTGAGCACAGTCATCCATTTTAGTTTTCTAAATCATAGGTCTTTGCGTGTTTTCCTACAATGTATAGCTTTGTCTTCTCCAGCTGCCCTTTGGAAATTTCTGTTCAGCTCTTTGACTTCATCCTTTCTTCCATTTGCCTTGAAAACAGTATGACTAAGAGCAAATTTGAGAGTCTCTTCTGACACCTGCTTTGATATTTACATTATTTCATGTCTTTTCAGTGACCGTTGCCTTATTCAGGTGTGATGTGCTTGATGTTATCCCACAGCTCATCAGGTCTTTTGTCATCAATGCATCAAATCTGTTCTGGAGAAAAGCTCAAAGTTCAAATGGGATCTATTCAAGGTTGCATATTGGCTCTTGTTGGACTTATTTTAATTTTCTTCAACTCTATCCTGAGCTTACACATGAACAACTGAAGACCTGTTCCACAGCCAGGCCCTGGGCCTTGTTTCAGCTGTTGATATTGAGCCTCTCTATTGTCTCTTCCCACTGATACAGTCGAAATTTTAGAAACAAGGATGAAGAGACTTTGACTCACGCACAGTGAACATGTTGTCAGGAGAGATGAGGTCCTGGAAGAAGACATCATGCTTGATGAAGCAGAGGGGCCGTTAAAAAGATGAAGGCCTCAAGATGAATCGACACAGAGGTGTAAAAGTAGATTCAAACATGAGAGCGATTATGAGGATGGCACAGAATCTCTCGTGAATGACCTTTTGCTTATTTCACATATGATGTCCTTGATGCTATACGGTAAATTATCTGGTCACTAGTGCTCCATGCATCAGCCCTTTGCTTTTTTTCTCCCATGATTTTAGGTTTATTAGAGAAGGTAACAGTGTACAATTCAGGTGAGGCATACTCAAGGTATAGTTGCTCAGTCATGATAATCTCTTTTCTGTTATACCACAGGTGGGCCACTCTCTGGTCCTCAGCGTCTGCCCTGCTTAGGCAATGTTTACAAAGCTGGGCTGCTAATACATTCTCCAAGGACATGGCACTCTGCCATAAGCCTCAGTCTTAAGGCATTCAGCTCTAGCTCCATGGGTTAGCGAACCCCTGTATACCCCATAGGTACCTCAGTCCATAAACCAGCCAGCATCCCTCCCTAAAGCACTCAGTTTTACTTGCTCTGTGGGCTAGGAAGTCCACTGCTCTGTCTCATATTCAGGTTCTGGTTCTGTTGTTGGTGCTCAAATCTATTTTTGGGGTGATCTCAAAATTTAGAAATTGATGGAATACTAGTTGAGACGTTTCAATAAATGAATGCAAGGCTGAAAGTGCTCACTTACCTATGCCACCTGGCTAGACATCAAATAGATGTCCATACATGTGTCCGTTATAAAGAAAAATGACCATCAGAATGTGTAAGTTATCAAACTGTATCACTAAAATTATGCTGGCAATAACTCAGAATCAGCTGCAGCAGGTCACTAACAGTAAATTGTCAGGAACTCAAGGTCAATGCAGAAGAGACATGGAACAAGGGAGTTCATTGCTTACGCCAGATGCATGGTGGCTAAAAGCATAGAATACCAGAAAGATATTTTTGGGCATCACTGCCATCTGGTGGTCATGGGAGCTACCCAGTGCTGCTCCTGAGAGCCGCAGCTGGATTTGAACTGCCAAGCCCATGGGCCTAGAAAGATATTTTAATGACCACACAAAGCCCTGTTACAGTGTTGCTCATTGCCAGTCAAAGATGACATTATGAAGAATGGGAATTCCATAACACTTAATCATGCTCATACCAAAGGCTTTGCACATAGGTCAAGAGAACTAGGTCGTTCAAACAAGCAAGGAGATAATGCATGGATTCAAATGGGAAAGGTGTTGAAAAGGTCGTATCCCTGCACAATGCTTATTCAGTCTTTATGCTAAGAAAATAACCTGAAACTGAGAGATGCTGGACTATATGAGGTAAACCCTACATCAGGTCTGGAAGAAGCCTCATGAACAATTTACAATATGCAGATGGTATAATCATGCTTGTTGAAATGAAAAGAATTTGAGACATATACTGATAAATATTAAAAATATAGTATGGACTACAGCTCAATTTAAAGAAAGCACCAATTCTCACAACTGAATCCACAAGCAACATAGTAAACAGAGAAAGAACGGAAATATTTCATTTTACTTTGATCCGTAATCAACACCCATGTAAGCAGAAATCAAGATATAATCAAAATATATCAAGAAATCAAATGATGTATTGCACTGTCCACAACTACTGGAAAAGACTACTTAATGTGTTAGAAAGCAAAGACATCACTTAGGTGCGCCTGACCCAAACTGTAGATAGTATTTTAAATCATCTCATGTGCATAGTCAATTAGAAAAGCCAAAGAGGTGTGACCTTTGAATTAGGAGTTGGAGACGAATATTGAAAATTACCATGGACCACCAGCAGAACAAACAACTCTGTGCTCAAAGTATAGCCTGAATGAACCTGTGGCAGTCATGTACTCTGGTGCCAATTTGACTAAGAATGTAGGTGTGGAGTTTAGCCTGTCAATCTGGAGATAGTTAATGAGACCTCTGTGTGGACATGGCTTTCTCTGAGAATTCTGGGAAATCTCGTGATACTTCCCCCATGGAGATGAGAGATCAGAGACTCATTTCCTTATAGACAAACTACTGAGAAGATGAGATGACAGCAAGCTGATAGATCCCGATTCCGGGAGACTGGAGGAGCCAGAGAAGCCACATGGGTTTACCCTGATGGAACCAAATCTCTGGGGCTGGAGAAGCCATGCAAAGACTCCTGCCAGTGCTGAGATGCTTTTCCCACCAATGGATACTGCTGATGGACCCTGAGCCCTGGAAATGAGGAACCATGGGGAGACCCCTGCCAGTGCCAGGATGCTTCTACCACCACTGGATACACAAGACTCTGCACCCACTGACCTGTGATTGTCCTGGTGTCATTGCACATGCTTCATGAGTCGGAAGGAGACTTTATAGATTGGTATCAGACATATGGGCTAATATCGGACTTATAACCTTGGACTGGACTGGGTTGGGATGGATTCTCAATGTTCCATTCCTCTTGCATGTAAACCTTTCCCTAATATCCATATGCGTGTCTATGCGTTTGTTTCTCTGGTCACCTGGACTAACAGAGTTCCTTAGAATACTGGAGAGTGAGAGCTTATCTCACTCACTTGGGGCATTTGATAAGGCTGCATCGGTCCTTGGAGAAGGACTTATGAAGTAGAATGTCAGCCAAAAAAAGAGAAAGATCCTGAACATGCTGAAATAGCACAATGGGCTGAGCCACAATAATCGTGAGGATGACACAGGACTACACAGTACTCTGACTTGTTGTTCATAGGGAAGCAGTGAGTCAATATTGGTTCTATGGCACCTAAGAATACAGTGACTCCCATGCTACCTTTAGTGGTAAAATACTGTTAATCCACTCTGTGCAAGAAAGAGCAAGCTTTCTACTCTGTGAAGAGTCAGTCTTGGAACTCCACAAGACCAGTTCTAGTCTGTCCTATCGAGTGAGTCTGAGTTGGAATCAATTTGATGGAAATGAATTTAGACCCGCCTGGTAGAATGCTTGCCATGCCAGGCAGCAATTCATATGGTCATCAGTTTGAAACCACCAAAAGTTCCCAGGGAGAAAGCCTGGGACTTTCTAAGCCAAGAAATAGTTCAAGTCTCAGAAACTCCAGGGAGATTTGCATGAGTCAGCGCTGACTCGATGACAGTGAGTTTGGTTTGGTGTTGACAAAGAATACTGAGTATACTGCGGATTGCAAGGAGAACATACAAATTTGTGTTCAAAGAAATTTTAAAAAAATGTTTTTTAGATGCAAGGCTGGTCACATTTCGCTTTGCTTGCTTTGGACATGTCATTAAGGAAGATCAAGAATAGAAAAGGACAGCATCTAAAGGGCCAACGAAAATTAGGGAATTATGAGACCCGATAAACTGATTTAAAAAGAAAAGAAAATTAAGGAAACAAATAGTCAATGAGGTGGGCTGACACAATGGCTGCAGCAATGGGGTCCAACATACCAATGGTCATATGGATGGCACAGAACTGGCACTGCTTCATGCTGCTGTGCACAGGATCACCCACTGTGCGCTGGAACTGACTCCGTGCCAACTGGCAGCGACAACCTCCCACAATCATAAAACCCCCAACTGAAACTAGATCTGGCTATAGAGAAGTCCAGATAATGGGTGTAAAGTTGAGGAGTAGAGAGCAAATACAGGGGTTAAGAATGAGTGTTTGGGGGAAGCACAGACTATATTAATACCCGCGTTCTGTCAAGCCGTGGTTGTGTACCCTTATGCAAGTGCCTCATCATCCTTGAGTTCTCAGATGCCTTGGCTCCAAATAGTGGTAATATATTAACCTCCTAGGAAGGCCTAGAGAATCAAACGAAAGCATTCGGGTCGGAGTGCAGACTTCTATCCTGCATACAGTAATTACAAAGTAGTCATCAAAGAGCAGAATGCTAAGAACTGGGCAAAGAGCTAACACCAGATGCTGGGTCACTGATGGTTGAAGTCAATACTTAAGGCACAACGCTGCATCCCAGGCCCCCTGCTAAGTGCTGAGAGGATTAACAGGCTTGATTCTGCTTTCAAGATGAAAGGTGTAAAACTTTAAAAAACTGTTTTCTAGCTGAATGTGCTAGTCTTCCTAAGTGGGTTGCTAATGGAACTATCCAACGAGCTCTAAGTGTGTACATAACAGAGGGGTCCCAGGTGTTTAGAAACAAGACTACTACTCCATTAAGGAGGATGCTCTGTCCTGGAAGAGCAAGGCTTCTCAGTGGGCACTAGGTAGATCTGCGAGGATAGTAAGTGATCTAGTCCCACCTGTCTCCCAAAGAGAGGCTAGTGTCAAATCAGACAAATCAGCAGGCTGAAAACAGCCTTTACAAGGTAGAGCTCCCCTTCTCAGGGCATACTCCACACAAAGCCCTTTCCTACAGAGCTGTCTTGCCTGTGGAATACAGACTGTCAACATATAATCTTTCAAAGAGTTAAATACATCATTCTCAAATAAGGAGTAAGCACATATCAATGTTTTATTTAACATACCAATGAGGGGGAACCAGCAGATGGCAGAGCTGGTTCAAATGAGGGGAGATGTGTAAGCAGCCTTCACACTTTATTGAGATATGAATACTGACATCTCTCTCATCTTTTTTGTCCAAAAAGAAGCCCGCGGTAGAACAAATTTAACAAAAAAGGTGTGGACTGAAAAAAATTCACAAGGAGGAATTTGACTGCTATTATTTTTAGGTGCTGTCTTAGGCTGAGCCCTCTTCAAACCAAAAAGCCAAAATCACTGCTATCAAGTTGATGCTAACTCATATCAACCCTATTAGATGGGGTAGAACTGCCCCCTGTGAATTTCTGAGGCCATAGCTCCTAACAGGAGTAAAAACCCCATCTTTCTCCCTAAGACTAGCTGGTGGTTTTGAACTGCTGACTGGCACTTAGCAGCCCCTAGAGTGTGTTCTCTAGATATGCTAATATTTATATAGCTATCAAGAGAAATGTATATTAACAAAGTGACTCCGCTGTAGAAGTAGGCAAATCCAAATCCAGGCAAGTTCCAAACCCATGGGTCAAATGTTTTGTAGGAGCTGAGGATCAGCAGGAAAACCAAATGCTTTAGAGAAGAATGAAACCTAGGTCATCAGTTCAGGCTTATGGCTGCAGAGGTGATAAATCCAAAGCTTGAGGTCAGATGGCAAGCAGTTGACAGCTCCAATGATCAGCAGGCAATTGAATTGGCTCAAATTCAAAAGATCTGTATGCAATCAATGAGCCAGATGCAGGACTTAGACCCAGCAAAAAAGCAAGGAACTTTTCCCACAGCATTCACTTATATAGGAAGCAGACCACCTCCCTAGGAAACTTCCCTTCAATTGACTGTGTCAGGGGTTGTGACCTGAATAAAGGAGTTGCATCCAACCCTGATCTTACAACTGATTGGTTGATTGTGTCAGATAGGATCATGGGGGATTAGTAGGTGCTAATGCCAAACTGCTGAGTATCCTGGACTAGCCAAGCTGATGCCAAAGCTTAACTACCACAGGAGCCATCAAATGGGTTCTGACTCATATTGAACCTGGCATACAAACAAAATAAAATTCTTGGTTCCGCACCATCCTCACCATTGTTTCTATGGCTGAGTCCTTTGTGGTAGCCACTGTGTCGATTCATCCTACTGCGTATTATTCTCATTTTTTGATGACTCTCCACTTTACTAAGAATAATGATGATCTCCTGGGAGTGATCTTCCCTGATAACATGTCCAAGATACATGAGACAAAGTCTCAGAAGCTTCTCTTCTAAGGAACATTCTCATTGTACTTTTTCCAAGAGATATCTGTTTATTCTTGTGGCCGCCCATGATGTATTTCATAATCTTTGCCACTAGCACATTTCAAAGGCATCAATTCTCTGGTCGATCTTATTTCCCAGGTATATAGGTAATCTTGGAGGAGTCAATTTCCAGGGAGACACAGCTAACTAAAGTATGAGATTATAGCATTTACATAGGCAAAGGAGGAAAGAGTTAAACACACACACAATTAAGGAAGTTTAGACAATTTATGCTTTTAAACACTAGTTGATTTATTCATGCTGCTTTGTCAATGCATTTGAAACCAACTTTGACAAGGCACGTGGGAAAGTGCCCTTAGGAATCCTTTCACAGTAGAAGTTTATGACCAAAGATGCCTTTTTTTCCAACTGACATTCATTTTTCAATGAATTAATTGCAAATTTCAAGAATTATGAGATATCCTACATTATTTGTATTAGGAAATGAACAGAAAATGTAATTATTTTTCCTCTCAAATAATATTTGAGATTTGAAAAGGAACTGTGAGCTATGTCATATTTCTTGTATCTTTCTGACAGTTTGTAATTACTTTTAACGCCACTGTTGTCTAAATTATTAATGCTAATCTGTCATGACAGGGGTTGAAGAGAACCAGTGATTATGTCTCTTTACTAGCAAGGCTGGTTTAAAATAAATGTCTTAATCACAAGAAAAAATGAAAAGTAGTTACTTTAAAGGGAATAGATTTCTACCTTCTTTAGAGTTTCTCTCATCCCTTCAAATAAAATAAAAGCACCAGGTCAAGAGCAGGAGTGAACTACAATTTCGGCAGTCATCTCTGAAGGTGACGTGGTGTGATGACACCCAGTGGATCACAGACTCACAGCTTGTTCGATGGCTTAAATTGTATCATCGATTGCAACTTTCCTTTCAATGTCTGAACTAGCTCTACTAATCACGGCCAATTGTTTCCTGTCCTTTGCCTCAGTATCTTCAAATGACTGGAAACAAACACCTTCTAAAGACAGCCATTTCTCCCTTTTGAGTCAAAACCTTTCAGTTCTTTCTACCCACAGGACTTAGTTCTGACTCTTGGTAGCACATGGAGAGGCAGACCTTCTCACCCAAGCAAGCTTGACACCCCTTCAAATATTGGGATAGAAGCATGCTCTCTGGATGGCCTTCTTTCTGGGTCAAATATACTAGTTTTGTTTAATAAATTCCATTGGAATAATCCCACCCACCTCTGTTTTAATCACCACTGTAACTCCAGCAATCAATAGAAGGCTCAGTACTCTGAAGACAGTCAACAACTATTGAAAGAATAGATATAACACTCTTTCCTGGTATTCCACATATTTCTCAGTTCTCTTCATATTCATACATAACCTCTCTCCTGTAATCATTGGCCAATTTTGACCCAATTTTCTCTCTGTTCAGAGGTGATTTCCAGTCAATTCACTAGAGAATTATAGATTTCCTCAATTCCCTTCTTCACATTTATAAGCATCCTTAAATTTAAAAGACAAAAGTCCCTGTTTTCGTCCAAAGACACCCCTGCCATTTTGGGTGTTCTCCATCAGTAAATCAAAAGCTCCAAATCCACCACCAAATGGATTCCTACTCATTGCGACCCTACAGGGCAGGGTAGAACTGACCTGGGAGTTTCGGAGACTGTAACTATCTGAGAGTAGAAAGCCTCATCTTTCTCCCTTAGAGCAGCTGGTGGTTTCAAACTGCTGACTTCGTGGCTAGCAACCCAACATGTAGCCCACTTATTCA